>CM061921.1:48503712-48611867 GCA_031002005.1 Vandiemenella viatica | reverse complement strand
AGATTGTGTTGTGGCATTCCTGGTATATCCAAAGAATTTAAAAACTCAGTTGGAAAATTTACGGCTTCATTTTCGTCTACAATAGTGGTGACAACTGTTGTATCTGGAAGTTAATTTCGTTGACATCAACACTTTTTGCTGCCAAAATAGCACGATTACTGATCCAATTATGATCTGAGTAATTTTGATATATTCGGAAACACACTCTCAATTAGTTCATTTTTTGATGAAAAACAGTGGAGAATTTGTCTGGCAATTTGATGTAATGTGTATTTCGATGCAGTTCTATTTCACCGTTTCCAATATCCAACAATTGCTTACAAAATACTTGTGCCGAAGGATCATCTTGCAATTGTACTCGCATGTTCATGGTGAATCGAAGTGTTTCGACATTCCGCCATAAAAACGATTGTTTCAAACATGCGTTAATCTCATCGGCAAAAGTAGAGCGAGGAATCACTGATTATCTCTGTCGGAAGTCACCAGACAGTACTACCGAGTTTATCGTTTCATTTCAAATCTTGCATAGTTCTATGAAATGCTTCAAGCGAATGTTTATGAGCCATAGTACACTCATCCCAAATTATAATTGAACTCTTTTGCAACACTGCAGCCATTCAAATTTTTTTTTTAATGTTACACATTGCGTTTGGTTTATTATGAATGTCTAGTGGCAGCTTAAATACTGAATGTGCGGTTCGCCAACCATCTAACAAAGTGGCAGCAATGCGTGACGATGGAATTGCCAATGCAATTTTCTGTTGCGACCATACCTGCGCAAGGATCAACGATATTAAAAATGTCTTGGTTTCTCATGTGCTCTTTGTAGAATATTTTGTTCGGTGAAATATACAAGTTGACCGTTTTCAAGATGTACTGCAAGATGCTGGATAGAAGGGTCTCTTTCATGTATGGGAAAAGTAAAAATATGCCGGATAGCTTCGTTGCTGCTGATGTATCTATCTATCTGGTATCGTGCTATTTCGTCATTTTTATTTACATTTTTTACTTCAAATATGACCAAATCACTGCCTTTATTAACGTATTCGCAAATGCACTTAATGGATTTTACAGAACTGGAAAACTCGACATTAATATGAGCCTTATACGTTTTTGAAAGGAATGGTGAGTATGGTACTACCCACTGATCGTCAATTTCAACTTGGTTTCTAGAATTTGACATTCGCATCGTAATTGTGTGGCCACTATTCTCAGCGTTTCTGCGGCGATAAAACGGATAACCGTCGATATCCGTAATAGTATCATTCGTATATTCCTTTGGGAAACGCTTCTTACATTTTCTATCTTCCATGCATGGCGATGTCATGTTAAAATCACCGCACGGTCCGTGGATCATGTGACTGGTAACAACATCAAACAATTCTTTCACAATTACTGGGTCCGGAATTTCGGATGAAATTATTTGATCAATTTCTTCTGGACGGATTTTAACTTCAAGCCAAATCAAAATGTGAGAATAAGGCAAAACTCGCTTTTGCCACTCAATCGAATAAAGATAGCAACGTGCATTACCGAAAACCGAATGTTTTACGATTAAATCAATCAATGATTTTAATTTTTGTTTGAACACACGTGCCGTGATATCATGACGATGCACTGATTGTTGGCTTGGTAATAGCAAAGTATGCATTTCCTTCCAATTCGGATTACAATGAAATGTAATCAAAATATCTGGACGACCATAATGACGTACGTAAGTCATCGCATCTTGTATATATTCCTGCATGTTCCGTGGACTGCCGATGTAGCTTGAAGGTAAAATAAATGCATTACTGATATCATTGGCAGTTAAATATTCATCTATATTGCCGATAATAGCATCTCGTAAGTGGATGTATTCCTCCGACGGTAATTTAGCCTGGTAGTATCGAAAAAAATCGCAAACGTTCGTTTTCAATCTTAGCGTACATATCCACGACGTATTAATGGTACAGTTGACGATATCGAAGACTATAGTTATCCTGATTACGTCTAATCATCAATCGGTGGGCCTAGTACTTCATTGAAGTAACTTTTTTTATTTGTTTAATTACCTGAAAAAATAAGAAATTAAATAGTTAAAAAAAGAAGAATAAGAAATGAATATAGTGGGACCGCGATAATCCGGCCTCTGTTCGGAATACCGGGTCTACTGTATTAATAAAATAAGGAATTAAATAGTTGAATATTAAATTTACCAGTAACTGGATCACACTGTTTTATGTTGATGTGATATTCATCCTGCCCAAGCCGGAATATCAGTGGATACTGGAGTGCGTCATACGAACGGTGTAGATCCGAAATTATACTAACAGTGCTATCTAGACGTGTGATTTTAATGGCTCTATTGTCAACTGGATCACCAACTATAATAACTGAAACTTCATCTACAGTTAGCGCGTTGAACCTGCTAGTGTGTTCTCCTGATGGTAATTTGTCAGCTTTGATGGCAATTTGATAGTTGTCATTTTTTAATTGTGGTGACATTATTTTAAACAATTGAGTAAGTTGATTATTCTTTTAAAAAAAAAAAATCCAACAAATACCACAATTGTTCTCCCTTCTGCTTGTTCGATGAAATTATACTGGCACCGAGTTGTCACGCGTTCTGCACAACTACCCATAAAATAGATTTGGAGAAACTTCGGGACATCATTAGGCATAGGCATCAACGGCCCAATCTTGTGGTACACTTGGCGTTGTCTTTTGAATGTAGTTTCAAAATGACGTCCATTAGATGAGAGATCGCAAATTTTAGTTGCTCCAAAAGACGTCTGAGAAAACAGGAATTGGATTTGCGTGTCTTGCGCCGAAACAATTTCGAATCGTTTGATTCGTCAGCAAGAAGCGATTGCAACTGTTCTGGGGAGTGGGAAGTGGTAATAATACAACTTTTCCTGATGCACAACACATGCAGTCTGCTTCATTGCGGAATTTCAACGCCTGGCAGTATTCGCATACTTTGTCCATTGCACCATTTGTCCAATTTTAAAATGTGCTGAGTAATCGATGTCTGGTGCATATTCTAACGCGAGACGAACAAATGATATACGTGTTAATGCACGGCTGATTTGCTGTCTCTCTCGTTCTCTTTCTCTAAATGTGGCGATATGCTGTTCTCGTGTAGCTCTTGTTGTCGATATATTCTGTCTCAGACGTTCATCACGCTGTTCTTAAGATTCTTGCATACGATGCTCAGCTGTTCTGATTCTTTGAGCTTCCTTACTTGCCGCGATTTGTTTTGCTGATTGATGAGCCCTCTCAACACGTTTGCGTCGTGGCTCTCTGCTACACGCATTGTTGAGGTTAGATTTTTTTGGTGGCATTTCACTGAAATTTATAATTGCAACAATAAAAAGACAAATAATCGAATTACAACAAAAAGTGCCTTTCTAAAAGCCTTAAAATAATACACTATAATTCAGTGCTGGAACCGGAATGCCTGATATTAAATAATAATAATCATAATTCCGTGTGGTCGTAATGACCTGTCTTCGCCCCCTTAACCTAACCCGGCAACTCTGCCGGGTACAGGAGACCTACAATTTTACATAGAATCCCAACCACGGAAGCATTCTTCCGTACTTCACATTACACATCAAGCTGTGCCAGAGGTGAAAATCGGGTTAAATGCCTATAAAAATTGGAGTAGCTTGAAGTATTGGAATGGATAATTATAAGGAATATTTTGGGTCCATTGAAAAATAAACTACAATGGAAGATAAGAACTAATGAGTAAATATATCGTAACATCGAAAAAATAACAGAATCAGTCAGAAATAAGGAGAATGATATTTTTTATCTATACATCTATCGCATGGCTGACAGCAGGCTAACAAAAAAAAAAGAATAATTTCGAAAGGAGATTTCGAATATGGCAGGATTCCAAGGTAGAGAGGAGACGAAAACTGGTGCAAAATTGTCTGAAGAGAGAAAGAGAAAACACAGTGCAATAATAAAGGAGTAATGTAGAGGAGGAAAGAAAAAAACAACAGGGGAAGAACTGAAATTGGTCCCCAGCTGACCATAACGAAAAGAAGAAGAAAAATGAGAAGCAAGCAACAAATACTTACAAGTTTTTGAATTTATCGTAACGTTTTTTCAATGTTATATTCATGTGTGTAATTACTTTGTCGTTAAAGATAATAACATACGAACGATACACAACACAATACACAGCACAATTATAAAAATGATACTACACGAAAAATTCACGAAACTGGGTTATGTCATTCATAAACACATATGACGTGGAGTAGACAGTAACATAAATAAATCGAAACACAACGTCATCTACTGGATGGTTACCCAATCTAGATAACCAGGTGTTGTGTCGATAAATTAATACATCGCCATCTGTTAGAAACCTTTGGAACTATAATAATAATTTCGTGCGGTCGTAATGACCTGGTGACAGGGTTTCTATTGGCTCCGCATTCGGCCTCTGTGCCGAAGGTGAAGGCCGAGTTAAGTGCGTATAAAAATCCACGCCGGCACAGGGATTCGATCCATGGACCGAAGGACCTTTGGAACTATGGTCAGACGCCTAAATCACTGAGTCACCAGAACACTCGAACTTACAGCACTTACAAATAATTACAAACCATTGTCCTATGTCAAACATTGAACGAACATTTAATTCGCAATAATATATATTAAGGTCAATAATCGAGATAAAATCTATCCTATCTTTGGAGTTGGAACAAATTACACACAGTAAGTCAAATTTCATCAAAATCAGTTAAGTAGTTTCGAAGTTCATTTCGGACATACATTGTGACGCGAGATTTTTATAATATATAAAGATTGTGTATAAGGATCGTCCATAAACTACGTGGCTCGGTCTAATAAAGGGGGGAGGGTTGGCTGGAAAGCTACGCTGTTCTACGTGGGGGGAGGGGGGATGTTTCACAGCCAGGCCACGTAGATTTTCATTCATATTACTAGCTGACCCGGTCACGCTTTGCTGTGACTTACTAATTATAGTACGTTGGATTAATGTTATTCTAAAATTCCTCAAGTAGTCAAATTAATATTCACTAATAAAGACAAAAACATTGTAGTCGATTTGGAAATTCAAATGTAATTGGTAAAGAGTTACGGAGAGGTTTAAATTAAGGACAAATGATCATTAAAAAAGTTTAATTTACATTTCATTACAAATTACTTAATTGAAATTATATAAGAAATTGATATTTATAAAATAAACAAATAAATTATTTTTTATTTATTTATATAAACTGAAATTTCAGGTATATCTTCAGTCATACTGTTTTCATATTTTTCCCACAAACTCGAAGATTGTGCTGGATAACATGTTGTCAAAATAATTGCAAACAAGTTTGACGAATACTATTCGGCGTGGCTGTCAACGCTGCATCAGCAAGTGTCAGGTCCCAATAATTGTCGTCTACCAGCAGCTGCAACTCGCGACATGCATCTTGACATGTATTAAACACTCGACATGTATTGAACACTCGACAATTAACTGTTCGTAAACATTCGAAAGAAGTTGGTCCGTGAACATTCACCAATAACAAACTCTGAAAGAAACATTCACGTTGTTTTGGATGCTCTGTGTAAAGTCTTTGCTTTGAATATGCCTGCGATCGAAGGATGTGGTTCTCCTTGTTTACGTGGCTACCATTTTTTACCTGAATTTGTTCCATGAAAAATAGCTTGGAACATCGGTATACGTATAATAATGTTTTCGCGAATTGCGGAACACATCAGATTTTTGACACAATGTGAAAAAATTCTGTTTGTGGTTTGTCGTTTTTGGTGGCTCAAGTATTCTTTGAAAAATATTTTCTTCGGTGATATATACACGTTGACAGTTTTCAAGGATGTATTGCAAGATGCTGGATGGAGGGTCTCTTTCATGGATGCGAAAACTAAAAATATGCCAGATAGCTTCGTTGCTGCTGATGTATCTACCTATTTGGTAGTCGTGTTATTTCGTCATTTTTATTTACATTTTGAACTTCAAATACGGCCAAATCACTGCCTTTATTAACATATTTGCAAACGTACTTAATGGATTTTACAGAACTGCAGAACTCGACGTTAATAGGAGCCTTATACGTTTTTGAAAGCAATGGTGAGTATGGTACGACCCACTGATTGTCAATTTCAACTTGGTTTCTAGAATTGACATTCGCATTGTAAATGTTTGGCCACCATTCTCAGTGTTTCTGCGGCGATACAACGGATAACCATCGATATCCGTAATAGTATCATTCGTATATTCCTTTGGAAAACGCTTCTTACATTTCCACCTTCCATGCATGGCGATGTCATGTTAAAAGCACCCCACGGTCCGTGGATCGAGTGACTGGTAACAATATCAAACAATTCTTGATCAATTAATGGGTCCGGAATTTCGGCTGAAATTATTTGATCAATTTCTTCTGGACGGATTTTAACTTCAAGCCAAATCAAAATGTGAGAATGAGGCAAACCTCGCTTTTGCCACTCAATCAAATACAGATAGCAACGTGTGTTACCTAAAACTGAATGTTTTACGATTAAATCAATCAATGATTTTAATTTTTGTTTGAACACACGTGCCGTGACATCATGACGATGCATTGATTGATGGCCTGGTAATAGCAAAGTTTGTATTTCCTCCCAATTCGGATTACATGTAAATGTAATATACAAATCTGGACGACCATAATGACGTACGTAAGTCATCGCATCTTGTATATATTCCTGCATGTTCCGTGAACTGCCGATGTAGCTTGAAGGTAAAATAAATGCATTACCGATATCATTGGCGTTTAAATTTTCATAAATATTGCCGATAACAGTATCTCGTAAGAGGATGTATTCCTCCGATCGTAATTCAACCTGGTTGTATCGAATAAATCGCAAATGCTTGTTTTCAACCTTGGCGTACATATCCACGGCGTATTGAAGGCACAGTCGTGCGTCTTGCCTCTCTGCTACACGCATTGTCGAGGTTAGATTCTTTGGCGACATTTCACTGAAAAATATTTGAATTACAACAAAAAGTGCCTTTCTGAAAGCCCTTAAAATAATACACTATAATACAGTGGTGAAACCGGAATTTTTGGGTCCATTGAAAAATACAGTAAAATGGAAGTTAAGAACTAATGAGGAAATATAAAATAACATTGAAAAAATAACAGAAAAGAATGATATTTTTTTGATACATTTATAGCATGGATGACACCAGGCTTTCAAGAGGTTTAGAAAGATTTGAAACGAAATAATACCAGTGAACCGTATGGAAAGAAAATTTTTTCGATAGCAGACTTTGAATATGGCAGGATTCAAAGGTAGAGAGGAGTGCAATAATGAAGGAGTACTGGGGAGGAAGAAAGAAAAAACAACAGGAGAGGAATTGAAATTGACACGTGGAGTCTAGCTGACCATAACAAAAAGAAGAAGAAAAATGATAAGTTAGCGAGAAATGCTTACACGATTCGAATTTATCGTAACGTTTTCTTCAATGTTATATTCATGTGTGCAATTACTTTGTCGTTAGGTATAAAGACACACAAACGATGAACAACAATACAGTATAATTATAACACAATACACAGCACAATTAAAATTGAAGAAACTCACACATATGGCGTGGAATAGACCGTAGCATAAATAAATCGAAATACAACGCCATCTACTGAATGGTTCGATAAATTAACACACCGCCATCTGTTAGGAATAAACTGTAGCATAAATAAATTGAAACAGAACGTGATCTACTGGATGATTACCCAACCTAGCTAACCAAGTGTTGTATAGATAAGTTAACACATCGCCATCTGTTAGAAACATTATGGAACTATAATAATAATTACGTGTGGTCGTAATGACCTGGTGACATTGTTTCTACTGGCTGGGCATTCTGCCCCTGTCTTAGCCGCCTTTACCTAGCCCGCCCATCCTGCCTGGTACAGGGGACCTACATTTTAACATCGAATCCTGAACCACAGTATCGGTCCGTGGCGTATTTCACCTCATACAGCATGCTGCGCCGGGGGTTAATGCCGGGTTAAGTGTCTATAAAAATCCTCGCCGAGACAGGGACTCGAACCGGGGACCTTTCAATCTCCAGTTTTTTTTTTTTTTTTTTTTTTTTTTTTTTTTTTTTTTTTGGGCCTCCTTCCTCCCCTTCAGCCCTGCCTTTCGCTCGCCAGTGGTTGGCTCTTTGCCTGGCTCTAAACCTTTTTATAATAAAATTTGGGTTTCAATGTTCTCTTTTCCTGATTTGTATTTATTAGTGGTATTTTCCATCAGTTGGATGTTTTGTTTTTTGAGGTTCTTTATGATTTGAATATTTGGTACAGTTAGGTTCCCCTCGTGCCTTTGATTCAAAAGTCTCTCTTTGGGTCTAGGCGGGGTTTATAAACAGTTTTATTTGGTTAAATTGTGATCATTGGAATGATTCTGTCATTATTATATCGAGCATCCGTGCGAAGTCTTTTTTATAATTTTGAGTTTGGATAATTTCGTAATATATAGTATTCATATATGCTATATATTCGTCGTAAGTACTCTTTTCCGTTTGTAGCATATAAGTTAGGGTATTGCCTAGTATCCATTGTACCGTGTTGTGTTTCGTTTCAGGATATCTCTTTTTCTCAGGTTTCAGTATTTCCTGGATGCTCACGGTTAAAGGTGATGTTCTGTCAAGGAAGGCTATTCTTCTTCTTGCCCAATTCCATATTTTCTGGTTTTGGTTACACGTTATTCTGTGTATCAGGGTGTCAGTATTTCCGCAATTTCTGCATCTGTCATTCGGGGATAGATGTATTTCGTAAGTCTTCTGTTGGTTGAGATTTTTTCATTTACGACGTCATACCACAAGGATTGTGTTTTAGTGTTTAGAGTTTTATTCGTTATATTTTTCCAGATGTTGCTCCAGTTGTATTGTGGATTTTTAATTTCGATTTTATTTCTGTGGTTAGATGTGTTGATTATTTTGTAGATTTCTTTTGTTGTCTTGTTGTACAGGGTGCATCCTTTGGTTTTTGCATAAGTTGTTTCTAGGTGAAATTTTCTCATATGTGGTAAGGTGAACTTTATCGCGGCCATGTTGAAAGGTATTTCCTCAGTGACTGGTTTTGTTTCTTTAATCAAGTTATTTGTTGGGCCGTTTGGGTCATTTTCCGCTGTCGTTATGGTTCTTTTGAGGAATAATGCGCAGCATCTTTCGCGTACGCTTATCATTCCTATGCCTCCTTTACCTAGGGGTAGAGTCATTGTTTTGAACGCTGTTTTGAAGATCTTACCCCTGCTTGCGAACCACCCGAGCAGATTCTGTATCCGATCTGCAATTGTGTCGGGTATCGGCAGTACTTGGGCGATGTAGACCATTTTACTCAATAAAGATACTTGTACGATTTTAGCCTTCTGTATTGCATCCAGATCTCTATCACAGTGCATGTTTATAACAGCCCTAATTTTTGGTAGTGTTATGAGCCAGTTTTTAGTTATTGTTTTCATAATGTTCTTTTGAAAAACAATGCCTAATGTCTTATGTTCTTCTACTTGCTCGTACCAGATGTCTGTTGGAGGTGGGATCTCTGCTCCACTTATTTGGAGCAGTGCAGTTTTCTTTGGGTTAAGTTTTGCGCCTGTTGCTTCCGTGAACGTTGTGATTATTTCCCACGTTTTTTGGATGTCCTCCGCTGAAGTTTCGGCTATACAAATGTCGTCTGCGTATCCTCTGCATGTAAATTTGTATCCGTTTAGATTAATGCCTGTTAAATTTTGGTGACATTTCTCAAGCAGGGGTTCCGTTGCCAGTGCGTACAGGATCATTGATAGCGGGCATCCTTGTCTTATCGATCTTTCTATCTTGACGGGCGCTGACAGGTGTCCGTTTATAAGAAGTTTTGAATGTGTGTTTGTAATTATTTTCTTTATTACTTCCACGAATGGGGAGCCAAATCCTTTATGTTCCATGATTTTTAAGAGGTAATTATGTTCAATTCGGTCAAAAGCTTTTTCAAAATCGAGGAATAGTAGAGCTGATGGCGTTTGTTTTTCTGCGTTTATGCTGATAATATCACGGTATTCGCACACAGTATTTAAGATGCTACGTCCGGGAATAGCACTGGTTTGATGAGGTCCTAAGATTTTCTCCATGAGGGGTTCCAGTCTAGTTTTGAGGATTCTCGTTAGTATTTTAAAGTCTGAATTTAACAAAGTTATTGGTCGTATTTCATTGATTTTTTTGATCTGGTTGCCTTTGGGTACTAGCACTATGATGCCCTCTGTGAAGGCGGTGGGAAGATTATCCTCTGTCCATAAGTCGTTTAGAATCTCTGTTAACTTATTTCTTAGCATGGGCCAGTAATGAATATAGAATTCTATGGGTAACCCATCCGGTCCTGGGGATTTCCCTCTTGCTGCTTTGTTTATCGATGTATGAATTTCATCCTGGTCAAAAATTCTTGTTAGAGTTGCTGATTCTTCCACACTTGCTGTGTTACTTGAGTTGGATATTAAATCGGAGATTGCCGCCGTACTAGTTGGAGTTGACTTCAAAAATATTTTTATAATGCGTGGTAATTTCTTTAATTATATCTCTTCCGTCCTTGATGTTTTCACCATTTTCTTTAATTATATTGGTTATTAAAGTTTTTTTACTCCTTTTTGTGCTCCTTATAAGGTGGTACAAGGCTGCCGTTTCTTTGGTTGCGACGTCAGTCGGTTTTGAAGTTGTCAGAAGTTTGTTTGCTTGCATATTTTGTAATGATAGGAATCTTGGCTTTGTATTTTTTTATTTTTATATTAGTATCGACAGTTATGGTGGGCTCTTGGTATAATTCCTTGATGCATCTGTAATAATACTCAATTGTGCCCTTCATCCAATAGTTCTTTTGTGTCCCCCAGGAGATTAAGGTTCGTTTTAGTTTCGGTTTCACATGTTCAACCCACCAAGATAGTGTGCTTTTATATTTTTTACAGTTTTTTAGACATTCAGTCCCAGACACTTTTGATTTCTTCGTCTAGCGCCGGGTCTTCAAGCATAGAGATGTTACATTTCCAGAATCCTTTGCCTCTGCTAACTGGCTGCCTCTGCATGTTGACAGTACATTGCATACTGTTGTGATCTGAAAAGCTTAGAGGAAAAATGTTTGCACTGGTTGTTTTGGTTCGGAGAGTCTCCGTTACGTAGATCCTGTCGAGTCGGCTTGCCGAGTTGTTTGAGACATATGTGTAGGCTTTGGCATTTCCGTGAATGCATTCCCAAGCGTCGTGAAAGTCCATCCCTCGAATGAGGTTAGTCAGCTCCCTGCACCCATTGAAATTTGGGGTTTGATCTTTTTGGCTTAGTACACAATTAAAGTCACCTCCCATTATTATTGCACCTGTGGTATTTCGCAGGAGATAGGGTAGCTCTGTTTTGTAGAAGTGTGCTCTTTGGGCTCGATTATTATTGCCAGAGGGGGCGTAAACATTGATTATTCGCGTGTTATTTATTGTAGTTGCAATGGCCCTGCCGTTTGTTAATGTTTCTGTACTAACCGTCTCAATTCCCTCTCCTAATCACGAGGGCCGTTCCCGTGTTGGTTTCTTTGGAGTAGATTGATTATTCCATCGTATCCAGGGATGTTTAGTTCCGTAAAAGTCACTTCTTGTAACATTGCGATGTCAATACTGTTTTGTTTAATATAATCCGCTAGGCATTTTATTTTGAATGGCGTAATTACTCTGTTCATATTTATAGTTGCAATGCTATAACTTTGATTGCTTGTCATTGGTTATTTTACGTCTCATCAGATCCCTCCATTACTTCCTCGTACCAGCTGTCTTTACTGAGGAGTTTTGGTTTATCTTCTTCTCTTATCTTCTGATCGTTTACGTATTTTGGTGTGTCTTGTCCTTCAATTCTCACTTTGGTTGTTTCTTCTTCTTCTTCTTCTTCTTGTCTTGATTTGGCGTTATTTGTTGTTCGTTCTACTTTCTCTGCTATTCTTTTTACTGGTTTGCCGTTGTTTTCGAGTCGTTCACTGAGAGCTCGGCGTTTTTTTGCTATGTATTGACTTGCGGTATTGGCACCATCCTTATTTGCACTTCTGCTAGATTGTCTTGTTATTCTCTTCTCGCTTATTTCTTTCTCGGCTTTGTTATTGATCGTTGAGCTGTGCATTTCAATCCGTTGTTTTGTTTCGGAATCTTCTTCTGCCTGATGAGTTGTTTTATTTGTAAATGTTTCTATGTGTATGACATGTTCTGGGATACTCTCTTCTTCTATTTCTTTTTCATGTAATTTCTGTTCCGGTTCTTGTTCTTCGTTTTCTTCTTCTTCTTGTCCAGATTTTTCGGCTTGTGTTTCCTGTTTACCGCCGAGCTGTTCCGAGTTGTCCTCTACATCGATCTCCATGTTTTCCGTGTTTTCCAACGTTTCTGTGTGTGGCTCACATGCTGATGTTACAGTGTGGCCTATGTTTACACTGTTGACTTGTGCCGTGGCTTCTGCATAAGACGCTGTGTTGCTACTTTCCTTACTCGCTTCCGCGATTGTAGCATTTGCTGTTATAGTTTCTGATGTTGACAATTTTACTCTTGGAAGTTGTAATGGTCGGCGTTTTGTACACTCAGATCTTAGATGTCCTGGTTCATTGCAAACAGAGCATGTGCGCGGTTGTCCCTCATATATTATTAATGCTTTGAAACCCTGTATCATTATATAAGAAGGTATATGTTTTTTTAAATCAATTTTCACACACCGTATGCCGTTGTTTGCTTGGAATCTGAACTTAGGGCTCCATTTTTCGTCGGTCGCCGTTATTATTTCACCATAGTTTCGGATTGCTGCCGTTACACTAGCATTACTAATTTCAAATGGTACATTAAAAACTCTTACTGATCGTAGCCCCAGCCCTGCGTGGCTTATATATACGGTACTTACGGTTCCATCTGGGTTCTGGTAGTCGGCTTTCCCTCCAGTTTTCTCTACGATAGTATTGCACAAGTTGTCATTTGTCATTTTAACGTATACTGCATAAGTCAAGAAGTCCATTTGGATTCCGTATACATCTGCGTCTGTCAAGTCGAATTTTTCATACAGCCATTCATGGAAGTCATATGCACGTGGTCTTGTCTCCTTCGCGTCGAACGCAAATTTCAGTGTATTCTTCCGTATCGTCGATTCCATTTTCACTATCGTAAACCACAAGCTAAGTTTTCACTGATACACTCACTGAACCTCGCTTGAGGAAAGTATCGAGCAACCGCACGCGACGGCGGCTCGATGCGAACTGACCAGTCAGACGCCCTAACCACTTAGCCAGCAGACCACTTAGCCTTGGTGGCCTACAAATAATTACAAACCATTGTCCTATGACAAACATTTAATGAACATTTATTTCGCAAATAATAAATATTGAGGTCTATAATCCAGATAAAAACTGTCCTATCTCTTAAGTTGGTCTAAATCACACACATTAAGCCAAATTTAATCTAAATCGGTTATGTAGTTTCGGAGTTCATCTCGGACGAACATCGTGACACGAGATTTTTATATATATATAAAGATTTGTCAGTTAAAATGAGGTTCTGAACACACAACAGCATGTAAATATTTATTTCAGTCATTTAATTATCTCCATATGTAATTTTCAATGCTCTGATAAGAGGAAAACAGTAGAAAATTTCTTCTGGAATCAACAAGGAAAAGAGCTACGTGCTACATGGGGGGGGGGAGGAGGTACAGACAAAAGCCATGCCAGGCTACATGGGGGGGAGGGTGGGTTGACAGGAGGCCAAAATGGAGCTACGTGGTTTATGAACGCTCCCTACGTATTAGGTAAATCTTGCAACAAACCCGTTTTCTGATTTTCTGAAACTAAGAGACGTATAATAGCAACTATATATTTGAAACAGAGTTTAGTGCAGTGAACCGTTAAGAGTAATAGAAACATCCCCGCTGCCCGCGGGGCCGCTGTTCTACCACAACCTTGGTCGTTAAACCCGTAATGCAACCCAACTCCGATCCGGAACAGGATTAGCGGTCCCGGCGCGTCGTAACATTCCCACAACCGGCGGTCGTGTCATTCACTTCCCTCAGACACAGTCTATAATCTAGGATTTGTGGAACACACATTGAGGCACAGCCCCACGGGATTGTGTCAAACGAAGCGTAGTTTAGACAGCATTTCGAACACGAACTGAAACCTCAGAACTGACAACGAATCTTCACAACTATAAATTTTTGCACACCTTACTGATTTCAAACTGAAGTGCAACTTTCTTCCGCTCTCTAGTGATTTGAAAAATCAGTGGCGGTCTGCATGTAATGGATATAATGAAGTCACCGTGGGATCAAAGATATTATTACAAAATAGGACGTGAATAAAATGAAAAAAAGGGCCACGTAACAGTGAAGAAAATCAAAATACAGGGCGCTTTGTTTTATATTCATAATAAAAAATTATTTTGATTTATGTTATAAGTGGATTGACTATACAATAATTTCTATGAACTACAGAATCATGATAATATATATATATATATATATATATATATATATATATATATAAAATGCTGGTCCATGAACGATAAAGTAGTTTCCAGCATTTGGATATTGTGGGCCATTTCCTCAATTGCGATAGAATCAATTTTTATGAATAATTGTCATGTCAGTGCTATTGAATTTGTTCTTTTATTTTCCGAACGCGTTTTACTGCATTCTCTGAAGCATCTTCAGCGGTTCTGTATTTTCATTGCTCACATTTGCTTGTAATTGTACAGTATTTCGGCGTCAACTGCGTCTGTATTAGGGACCGTTCACAAACTACGTGGCTTGGTCCAGGGGGGGGGGGAGGCGTTGGCTGTAAGGCTACGCTGGGCTACGTGGGGGGAGGCGGGGTTTCCGAGCCAGGCCACGTAGCTATCGTTTCATAACACTTTTCACAGTTAAAATGAGGAACAGAACTCACAACAGGAAGTGAATATTTATTTCCCTCATTTAATTATCTCCGTATGTAATTTAAAATAGTCTGACAATAGAAAACAGTACAAAATGTCTTCTGGAATCAAAGGGGAATAAAGGTACGTGCTACGTGGGGAGGGGTAGAGACAAAAGCCACGTTTCACAGGAGGCCAAAATGGAGCTACGTGGTTTATGCACGCTCCCTTAGTGGATTGCATCATTGGTGCTTGTTGCATATTTATGAACAATTTCATAGCACTTTCACTGCACTATAGTATACTGACTTCTGATGCTTCATAGAATGAAGTGAAACGCGTTCGGAAAATAAACAACAAATTAAGTTGCATTAGAGTGACAATTATTCATAGAAGTAGTAATCAGCTTTTCATTTTTACTCAGTTATCATCGAATTGTTATTTCTTATGGCATGTCGTCCGAGCACATAAATTATTCTTGTTTTTAAAGGAATAGAAATTCCCTCACAGGTAATACTAAAAGGTTTACCGCATTATTTCTAAATGAAAATGTATGTTTCAAACGTAGACGAAACAAACTTTGGCATTATAAGTTTGTCACAGAAGTGCTAATCACCCGAAAGATATAATCAAATACTAGTGCTGCTTAATGTATCCTTGAACTGTAATCCATGCACGAAAAAGATAGTGAGATGAAAACCGCTGTGTTTGGTGTCATGCACTGAAAAAAAAATTCCTCACAATTCTGGATTTGTTTAAAGCGACAATGCTGCCAAAGGTAGCGAACGGACTCAAAAATTTGTCCTGATCTGCAATAGTTAAGCGGAAATACACCTGAAGAGAATAATACAGGTACCCTCGTAAGAATGCTGATTTTTGAGACTGATGAAATATATTTTTACTAAATATTTCAGAATCACATAAGTCATTCGTTTATGCTTATTTAAGATTATTTTTGAAGTACTTATTATCTGTAAGGCGTTGACCATCTTTTTATGGAACGTTTTATGACTAGCCTTTTGAAACATAATTTATTATGTCTTATTTCTAAGGGTAATATATACACCGGGCATTGTGTGTGAGCGGTAACGCTCTGGCCTCTCATTCGGGAGAAGGTGGGTTCGAATTCCCATCCGGCCATCCAGATATTGATTTTCCACTTTTTCCAGAAGTCTCTACAGCCAATTGTCGGTACGGTTCCTGCGTAGAGCCATGGCCGAATTTCTTCCCGTTTCTTGCTGCCATCCTCTCCCGTCTCTAATCGCTCATTCGCTGCAACAACGTCATAACTAAAAAATCACAATTTTTCAGGAGATGCATATGAGGTTAAAAGTGACATTGTTAGCATTGTCCCTGTGGTATTATCTCAAAATTCGTCATTTTTATTTTTAGTTATGACGTTGTTGCAGCAATTGAGCGTGTTGAGGCATTGACGAGGCGTAAGACCTCCCCCCCCCCCCAAAAAAAAAAAACTGATTCGGTGCCGGCTTTACTGTGCAGTGGCTAAATGGCAAGTAACAGCCGGCCAACGAATACGTAAATCCGCGTTTTAAAAGCGATAGTTTTACTTGCGAATTATAAAAGAAAGGAGTCATCTCGAATCAGGTGCAAAACGATCCAAGAATGTGATTCACGAATAATGATGACAGGTCTGTGTTAGCGGGAAAGTTATGGAAACAATGCCTTCGTTTGTGTTTGTTGTTCATTATCTATATCCATTGCAATGATAATCACCTTTCAGCTAAAATATCTATAAACTACGTATACGCTGATGGTGTATTACTTAATTTGTTTTTCGTCAACAGTTCGTGTATGGCATCACACTTATTCGGGAAATGACATTCAACCAATTTGATAAAACAACAAAAGTGTTACCCGTAAGACTAAGGAGGATTTCGAGGTACTGGAATCACTGGTTGATTCAAAAAGGCAAGCAATCCCACAAAGTAATAACAGGCTGCGCAAAGGGTATGTACTGTACATGTCACACCATTGCACTCTTCAGTATTAACTTAAAGTGGGCGTTAAAAATCCTGCAGCTAAAAATTTTCGTGTGTCGGAAATATTTAGATAAATTGATGAAGTCTGTTAGCGAAAATGACACGAGTAAGGGAAATGTGAAAAATGATCTCGATCACATTGTCACTGGTTATGAAACGTGGATTACCTGTACCGCACCTGAAAGCAAGCAGCAGTTTTTACAGTGGCGGCATCGTGGTTGCCACTGTGCAGGGATGGCTGAACGGGTTGACGATGACATTCTTCTTGGTGTTACGATATGACAAATGCCTCAATAGGCGATTAAGTATAAATGTAGTGTACTGCTTGTTGTAAAATTAGAAATGAACATTTTTAAAGAAATTCTTTTAAATTTTTTTTACAGTCAATCGATTCTTACTTCATAAACGCACTTCGTAATTAAAATGGACACCTTTACGAGGGAAGCTTTTAGTATGATGAAAAGACCATTACATTGGAATTTATAAAGACAATGCTTTGAAATTTTTTTAAAGGTCGAGGCCGTAATTTCCTCTAAATTTTACCAGCCTCTAATGACCTCGACGTCGACGAGGCGTAAAGCCATAAAAAATCTAAATTTTTAGCTTACGTATTATATAATAATGGATAATACTTTTATGTAAACATTTTGATTAGCTTTGGATCATTTTTATCAATGTGAAAAACGCGAGTATTATGTACGAATAAACTTTGACGTAAGCAGTTTACCGAATGGTGCCTGAACTATGACGAGGCAGCCTGTCGAGTAGCAAGGTGGGGATTGGTCTAAAAGTTTCGATGTTAAAACTCTCACTGTTTAAAGATGGATTAAGAACTGAGCGGAACGCTCTGCTTTCTAGTATTTCGGCATCTGAGGAACACCGTTGTAAGATTATAATCTGAATATAAATTGTTTACATTACCGATGTGACTAAAAGCCAAGAATTTCTTATCGATATTTGTCATCTCAGAAGACTGTTCATACCCTCCAAATTATTGTGGATTTTAAATGCCTCTTAATTTGTGTCTTATCATCCCCCTTAAAATTTTAAGGATCCTTTCACTGTCCATTCTACAAAAATTTTTGCACTAATTTATTCATTGTTCCTCACTTTATCAGTTAGCATCAATATCTGCAATAATCTGCAAATATTTTGATTTTTCATATTATCCTGTAAAATATAATAAATCTGAGGGACTTAATTTGCGCCACCTAAATTCTTTTTTGAAGAAATTAATTAAATGTCCATAATCATGCCCCAAACAGCAGTATTGTTACCGCTAGGTCTTAGTAGATTTTAAGACAGTTTCCTTTTCTTTCTTCATTCCCCTTTTCCTTTTCTTTGTACCACAAACCTTCTAGATGAGGTTCAATTTATTAATTAAACTTTTTCTTCTATAATCCCCTAACCATAATCCTAAATAGCTATTGATTGTTTGTTACCACTCAAGTCAGTGTTTCGATATAAATGCATTTTACAGATCTTACAGATCTTACAATGTGGTTTGGAAAATCAGCTATAAAATTATTTTGAGAGTAAATCTTCCGCTCACAGATGATCATGCATTCATAAGTAAACAGAACATGTGTTGGTAGATGTTTCTATTATTCCGTTATGATGACTACAGACGTTACAAAACGTCATTTCGAGAACGTCGTATCAAGGAGTATAATGCCTAACTAAGATTAAATAAATTGTTCATACAAAATGTGCTAAACAGGTGATCCAAAAATAAATTATTGTTCTTCGTAGCGTTTCCCACGTCATAATACAGGGTTTCGTAGAGAATTAAGCGATATAATTTAAATTAGGCGAATATAAACGATACATGCTTAAATTTTTTGGTTTCTACATATCAACTAAAAAGCTTGAAATAGATATGTATTATATATAACGTTGTGAATGTAAGGAGGATCAATGACTGGTATTTTAGTCTTTGGCAATGTTTGTTGCTGTAGGAATTTTATTAAAGTATAAGAATTTTCGTTAATGGTTCTTCACAGAAGGTCGAATAACATGCATGCTGCTTGCAAAATCACAATTCTCAGAGGGTCAAACGCTGTCAGGAAGATGTATGTCTACGGCAACTTGGTGCCATAGTGTACGTGACATTATGTAACTTTTCAATATCAACAGACAAACGACCTGATGGTGGCAGCTGTATTATTAATGTTCCTGTAATGTACGCTGTACAATCATCCTGTTTTCTTCATTTTATAACCTGAATTGACCAATGGTTTATATTATAAACAAGATATTGTGGCACAAAGTGACTATCTGTCGGGTTAAATTCATTCCGTCGAATTTTGCCGAGCTGCAAGTTTTTAATCGTTCCTTGCCGATTTGACAGTGGTCAACTCATCAAAGCTGTTCTCCATTGATAAAAAATTAATTATTGACCAACATTTCACTGAATAATTTGATGTAATTACTCTGAGTGATATGCATCGCATGTATTATTAATTGTAGGTCCCTTGGTTTAAATATGTTGTTGCTTTTTAATCAAAAATTCTTTCCAACATGATTGTTAATTGATCCACACAGATTATATACGAACCTAATAATATTAGAAGAGCTTCCCGATAATGAATTAACTATCCATATTTTCAGATCAAACTGGATTTTAAATGTTATATTTGTGAAGTGGTGAATTGTGTTTTTTGCTGCATTGCGGGTTTAATCTTTCGATACTGGGTTGTGGAATGTTTTCGTCCGCCAGTTGTACACGAGAAAAGGTACAGATTAAGTTGGCAATAGAAATAAAAAATGTAATATTTGTGATGATGTTGTTACTTTATTTTTACCAGCAGGTTTTGTCATTTTATTCAATTATTTTGTAGAAAGGTTGTAGTTACGTTTTTATTTGGGACGTAATGATAGTTAAATGTTGAATATCTGTCGATAGACAGTGTTTTGAATATTGCACAAATTATCACATATCCGACATGGTGCCTTAATTCTTTGAAGTTATCGGGAGCGTCTTTTTATAGATTAAAGGGCTTCTATGCTTAACCTTCATGCACTGCCACTGTGCCTACAAGTAACACATTTAGGGCGCAGCGTAATATAAGCTGTGATCACGACTGCAGTGTCAAAAGGTGATGATGTGTTGATTTCCGAATCCCAGTAATTCTGAAAGACCTACTATTCCAGTTTAAAAGACTACAGTTCCCAACAGAATTAGCCTTTGCGATGACTACCAATAAAGCCAAGGACAGTCATTGTACTTTCAGAGTATGTGTTTTGCCCAGTGGTTATATATCATAGAAAATCACAGCAAAACCAAAAAGTTGTGTCATATTGACATAAGAATTCCCCAGAAAATGGAAACCTCAAACAAAAATCTGCCGGAGGAAATGTGATAGGCAGTCTCCTTAGTACACTCTCATCCTTAATTTGTTGCTATTTTAAACATGTTGTAAATTGGTTGTCTTTATGAGACAGGTTCAATGGTAGTATGGTATCGTGATGCCTTCCCTGTCATATTATCCCTACTCCTTGCTTTTTGGTACATCTTCTACGTAACTCATTGCTTTCTATATCCATTTCTAGCAATAAAATTCTAAGTCCACACATTCATAGTCGCGAATAACAGCTAGAATAAATACAAATTGGAGCAAGCTAAATAGCCGGAGGCCAAAGATAATATTTAGTAAAAATAAAAACTACTCAGTCATGTTAGCCCCATCACCACATACTACTTGAACACTCTCTTCACCCTCCTCTTGTCTTCAACTGATTCCCAAACCAGCTTAGTATGTGGGTAGTAGGTTAATTTCCACAATCAAATATAGCTGCCCTCTTTTCCACTCCTCAAACTCATGTACTTTTATACCGAGACTGTTGTTGCCACATTACACCACTATGTTCAAGTAATGGTCTGACCAAGGTTTTGTAAGGCAGTTGCCTCACTTTCGTGGTACATTCCCTCAACACCTTGTCCGGTAAATGCAAGATTTTGAAATCTTCCCTTACCACCTGCCCAGTGTGGTGTCAAGATATTTATAAGTAACGTCACCAAACAGCAGGTCCTCCTACGTCCTATAGTAAGAAAAACTTTTATTTCTATGTAAGTACCTAATTAGCTAACAAAAAACAAAACCTTGTGTCATGACTTATCCTAATACCGCAATCCTGCTACGTAAATGAACCTTGTGGGGTACCGTATAAAGGTAACTATTGTGTCTGGGGTGCTGCAAATTTATGAAGCGTCATCTCAAAAGAAATTTAGCAGTGCTGCGTTTCTCAATATGGGCCTTACTATGGCCGGACAACAATCTTACTAACAGCTAACCGAAGCCTTTCGTCATACAATACAGAATCGTAAATGAAGAATTCTTCAAAAACTCAACATCCTAAGCAAATGATTGTAATTTAGAGTTGCTTGACAAGTATGTAAGAATTTATAATGCCTCATCAAATACTAAACACGTAATTAATATAACTTTTATATCGAACGTCGTGAAAGGGGCAGGTAAACTGTACTCAGTTCAAATGTTTTGTTTTTAAGATTCTTCGATATATTTACGTTTATGTGGTCAATCTTATCGTAAAAACTGTTACTTTCTCTACAAATTTAATGCATAACACATTTTTTTTAAAAATTTTCGGATATTTCAACCGGTGAATCGAGGAAACAAGACTATTTCAAATCAACAAGAAGTTGGTGAAGTTTACCTGCTTTTGGTCTGACTGCAATTATACCATAAAAGGCGAAAGGAAAATAGGAACAACACAAGCATAAAACGAATAGTTTGGTACGGGCCAAGTAATTTATTTTTCAAGCTCTCCTTATTACATATATATGAAATTCTCATTTGGAGAGTGTACTGATCAAACCACCTCATTAAAGCGCCGAAGTCATTGCAGGGAATACGAAACTCTAGCTCCGCGACCCCATTTTTCAGTGGCCTATACGGGAAAGACCTTAAAATATTCCTGAATAAAGATAAGGAGCAAAATTTCTTTGTTTCCTTTTATATTTGTTGAATTTATACCAATGATTACCGTCCCGTTTCTCCTTTATCGGTTAGAGCTAAATTCTTTTAAAATATTCTTTTAGCGGAGGTAGAAACTGGAGCGTGCTTATGCAAACTAAAGAGATATGGAGGGGAAGCACCTGTAATTCAAGCAGAAGAAGAAGAAGTATTTATTACGGGCTGGGAGGTGAGGGGATGTTGGAACAGAGCGAAAATTCATTCAAATAATAATTTATATCACTGTGTATCTACGGTGCAAAAACTTCGAGAGGTTTTCATATTTTAGCGGCAAATGTAAGGAAAACTGTAAACAATGAAAATCTCTGGAATGTCACGTCTCGGTAAACAACTTACTCTTTTAAATTGAAGTCCGAGAAATCGGAAGCCAATAGCTGTAAATCCGAGCACAAAGAGGCCATAAAAAGGTGGTTGACCAATACAGAAATTGTTTTATCTTTTAAGACAGTAGTGTGATTATAGGCGTTCGGCGTCAGTTTCTAACACTGTTTGGAAAGGTGGATAGAGCAAAATTTTCTGACTGGTTTAATCATTTGTACACGGAGAGGCTAGTTATGTCGATTCACTTAGAACATCATAACCGTTAACTAACAAACAACATTGTGTTCCATGTTCCGCGTCATCAGATCGGATCAGTTTTTTTCATTATGGCTTTACGCCTCGTCAACGTCTAGATCATTAGAGGCGAGATGGAATTGAGGACAAGGAACTGGAAGGAATTCGGCCACGGCCTTTTGAAGGAAGTATCCCGGCGTTCGCCTGGAGTGATTTGGGCGAACCATGGAAACCCATATCTGGATTCCAGAACGGGGATTCGAACCTGCGCCTCCTTGAGCCCGCAGATTACTGTTACGGAACTTCATTCGATTTTCATCCCCCAAACAAGGATCAATACTCACAGGATATTTCGAGTTTCATGAATACACTTTGAGAGTAATACTACATCTGTTATTATGTTGCCAAACTTCAATGTATTTTCAGATTCCTTTGTAAATGAGAATGCTGTTCGTATCTGATGAATTACCCTGTAAATTCCAAACCGGACTGAGCATTCAAAAATGCGTTCCCTCGAATATATAATTTCGTCAAGGAGGTATAATACTGTAAATATTAACAAACTTTTACGGACAGGGGAGAGGGTATTTCCCTAGAAAACGTATTATAATCTAAGGGTCTGTGTCAAGCTGATATTGTTGAACGATACCATACTTTCGTAATAAATACTGGTTGCAAGAACATATTGATGGTAGTAGTGTAAATATGGCGCTCAAAGCTTTGTTTTTACCAAAAATTTTAGCCACTCGGCATGAAGGTTTTTTGACAGCGCAGATACAACCGTAAGTGTCGTGTTCAGACGTACCAACCAGCCGCTAACTAGATATGTTACGCCATAAGTCTCGTAACCTCAATTCTGTAATTAGATCACCTACGCTCACAGGTTATCACGGGGCTGAGCTTTGGATCACCGCATCGCTGCTGGGTGATTGACTTTCAGTGAACGTTCGACATTTACGTGCTGCATATTAACCGTTCTGTAATACACGGACTAGTTGGTTGCTATTTAACCTTATGTGACCTCAGGTACGCCTACAGAGATCCATTAATGTCCCTTTTTTGTGATTAACCTGTGGGCAACTGGTTCTATTCTGGCATTTCCAAATCATACAGCTAAAATGACACTTCCGGCGGATAAAACCTCTTTTTAGTAAGGTGGATTTTAATTGGATTTTCAGTTTATGTGACTTGGCAATATAATTTCTATTTTTTACTTATGACTTTACGCAGTGGCGTAGCTAGGTCAACAAGGGCCCCGGTACAAAAAAATTATTTTGGGCCCTCAGGCCAGATGGGCGACCTTTTTTTTTTTTCCTTGCTTTGTGTTGTTGGGAAGGGCCCCCTGAGCTGAGGATGGGGCCCTTGAGTTGTGGTTAGGGGCCCCCTGAGCAGTGGTTGGGGGCCCCTCTGAGCAGTGAGAGGGCCCTTAGTGAGGGGCTTCCTGTGGCACAGGGGCCCCCTTAGACGACTGTAGAGCTAAAAAAAAAAGGTCGCCAGTTTGCCATAGTGCGCTTGGGGACCCCCAGAGGTGCGCTTTGGGGCCCCCTGAGTGTTAGGGGCCCCGGTGCACTGCACCGCCTAGCCCCATAGTAGCTACGTCCCTGACTTTACGTCTCGTCGACGTCATCAGAGACGGAATGCGACTGGGGACAAAACACGGAAAGGAATTTAACCATGGCCTTTTTGACGGAAGCATCCCTGCATCCGCCTGCAGTGATTTGGGGAAACCATGGAAAGACCAAATCTGGATGCCTGGACGGCGATTCGAACCGGCGGACTTTATACAATTGAAGCCATCTGAACTATACATGCTGGCGGTATCAAAACTTCTCGGCGTTGTCCAATACCAACACATTATGTTTCATGCTGCGTGTCATCGAAATGGATCCGTACATTTCTTTTTGAGAAGTAATACTACATCTGTTATTATATTGGGACACTTCATTTTTATTGCGCTATCAGAAAACCTCCACATCAAGTAGCTGAAATTTTTTGGCGAGAACTAAGCTTTGAGCGCCATATTTACACTACTACCTTCAATATGTCCTTGTAACCACTATTTTTTTTTATGAAAGTATGGTATCGTTTCAACAAACTTCAGGAAAAATTATTGGTCACCATCCCATAGTTCAAACAAAAAGTTTATTGCCACAGTGTATATATTCTTTTCGACCAGCCTCGAAGTCTTGCTAACTGTCGCTACTTTTCATTATGAGTGGCGTAAAATGTATTATACATTACTTGCTAAATAGTTTTTATCTTCAGTTTCTGTTCCTGCCATACACACAACGCTAGAATATGAACATTTACGCCATACAACACACAAAGTTGTATTCAGCTTATTGTTAACCGTGCATTGGACTCTAGATTGCACTAAATCACAAAAACTTCAGTATTTCTCAAATATTTACCAAATTTACAGTTTTTTTCTAATTTTATACACAAATTTACAAAAATTTAACAATTTTTGTAATAGTGAAACTTTTACAGAATTTTTTTAACCGTCTGGCTACATCAAGCTGTGGATTTCACTTTTTGACTGGAAGATGTCCTGGGTGTTATCACATGAGTAACATGTGATCTATACTAATATTATAAATGCGAGAGTAACTCTGTCTGTTTGTTACGTATCCAGGGCTAAACGGCTAAACCAATCGTGATAAAATTTGACAAGGAGATGATATTTGACATTAGGAATGACATAGAATAATTTTTGTGTGTATAAATAATACATATTGTCATGGATTTTTCAAAAATTACTGAACGGCGGTAGGCTGACGTATAGGACGTGTAAGTCTCTATAGTGCCCTACAGTACAGCGGTATGGTAGCTCAGTGGTTAAACCGCTTGCTTACTAATGATCAAATCCCGGTAGAAGCAAAGATTTTTTAGAAATGTTTTTGATAGTATGAGCCACGCCTGGACTGTCAGTTGTTCCAATTCCATGTTAAACTGTAGATCCCACAAATTTAGGGGAGCACTCCTTATCAAATCGTAGGCGGCCTAACAATGCCATACATATGCACTTTTCTACGCTATATTAATCCCTGATGTTTTTTTTCTTTCGCAGTCAGTGTGTGCGTGAAGTTCACTAATAATATTATAAACGTGAAAGTAAGTCACTGTTTCTGCGTTACGTTTTGTTGACTAAATGGTTATACCGCTGTTGATGGAATTTGACAAGGAAATACTTACTATCAGCAGGAAGAACACAGGGCACTTTTTTCTGTATGAATAACAGTTTTAGTCACTACATTTTGAGAACTTATCGAACGGTGACGGACAGACGGATGCGTGTGTTAGCCTGTAATGTTACGTCGGTTGCTCAATCTGTGCTTCTCTCGCAATCTGTTAGTGTATTGTTTGTTATTAAATTTCGTTTAGAGACAAAAAACTTATTATTTAGTATGGATGTCGATTTGCTCTGCATTGTGCTATTACTTTGCGTCTGCCTAAAAGTTTCTAGCATCAATTTATTTTGTCTTCTTTTTTTACATGCTTCGCAGGTGTAAACGTGAGCTAAGGTGTAGCTCTAGCACAGCACGAGCAGCTAAAGTTATTAAAACCCAAGAATCGGAGGCTCATGCTGAAGAAAGACGAAAGGACCAAGTTGAAATAAAACTGCCCTCAGTTAACCCCCCACCTCCCACATCCTCGAACCGCTTTTGTTTTTCTGTTTTTAAATGTGTTGAAAATTGATTTTCTTCATGAGACAGGTTCAACGTTAGAATGATATACAGGGCGTTCACCGGGATACGCTACCCTCCCAGTCTGTTGCCGTCGGCAACTTGCTGGGACAGTGGTGCAAGCAACTCCCGCCACACGGCGCCGTGAATCACCGCACTGTTTAACACCTCCGGTGCCCCAACAGTGTTGTGAATAAACGTTTCTTTGTGGTTTGGCTGGTTTGGGGCTTCATACTCTTACTAATCTGTACCGTGTTTGAGTGTGAGTAAAATTATGGTACGTTACAGTTTGCAACAAAGAATATTTCTCTACGATACATATGTGAAGAAGAAGTCGTTTAAAAAGTGTCGCAGTAAATTTCGTCGCGAATATCCTGGCGCTTTACTGCCAGCTAAATCAACAATTCTGCGTCTGGTTAAAAAAGTAAGAGAAACGGGTTCATTTTTTAACAAAAAGAGACTGTCGGTCAACCGTATTCTCACAGAGGAGAAAATTGACGATATCGCTTTTCGACTAGAACAGTCACCCAAAAAATCATTAAGTCAGTTAGGGCAGCAGGCAGGCGTATCTAAGACGTCAGCTTGGAAAGGAACAAAGCAAGTTCACTTAAAGCCGTACAAAACAATTGTGGTGCATAAAATTACAGAAATAGACCAGGGGCCTAGGATTAGATTTTGCAACTGGTACCTGCAGGGTGTCCACGATGGCACTGTTGATCCGCAACTGACGTCACATTTAAATGCTTAGCACATACAAGTTTATGAAGCGTAATTATTATGAAATAGTCCGCGGCCGACGGTCGAACAATGCCGGAAGCTGACCGCTCGCTCGCCGGGAGCAGTTTCTTCCTTGTAGCGCTAACAGTGGGTAGCGTTTCCCGGCGAACGCCCGATGGCCTTCCTGTCATATTATGACGACTCGGTGTTGTTTGTGACAAGTCTTACGTTACTTACAGCTTTCTATATTCAATTCTGGCAGTGAAATTTTAAGTCCAGGCGTACGAAGTCGCAGGTAACCGGTAGAGTTCTATATGCACACCGTCTCTACATGGAAGCGACGACTAACTGGTATAGTAAACGTCGTAATATTTCTAATCCGAAGGTCCTTGTTATTCAATGTTTATTGTAAGAGAATGAGTAAACTTGATCAATAATTCACTCCACGACATGAGACTCCACTGGTCACGCGACATAATTCATTCTGTGCATGTGTTTGACTGTGGTAATCACATGATCCCCTGACTTAACACTAAGCTTGGCCATAATTGTGGAAATCTAGAAGAAACTACATGTTCGCCACAATGCAATATACTATAATCATTATAAATAATGACTTTAGAACAGCATAATTCAATTGGACTCCAAGGTCACAGAACAATTTCAAACTAGGCTTCAAGGTCAGGACGATAACACAGCTGATTGAACTTTAAGGTCAGAGAAATAATCCAATTTAACGTTTTTTCTGTACCGTCCTCAGTAATGTACGAGAATTACTGACGTAGCGGTCAACCGTACGAATCTGGTCGAAGTCAGGGCTGGATTTAAATTAAACTTGCATTTGTTCTGTATCGTCTCAAGCCAACACATCATGTAAACGAATGGTATTTAAATATAGCATCGAATTGCTATGATCGAAAGTATATCACATTTAGAAATTCCTCATGAGTCTTGTTAACAAACCAACCAATTTATCCTGAAGGTGAACATCATTTTTGTAGTACTATGAAGGGCTTTAGGGATGTAAATTGTCTTATCACTGACATTAAAGACGATAATGCAACAGGTCGTGGTATTCTTCAAGCATCAGTCGAGAATTATGTCTAATTTAATCTGAACCTACGTCATACATAATTGTAGAACGAAGTATTTTTTTTTTAGTTTAATTTTTTTGTAAATCGCAAATTCACTTTTCCTCGACCGCTTTAGTTAAAGCTGATAGATGTGGCACTCCAGATTCCTGGATAAACTTAGAAATCTGACATCACGCACCGCTTTGGTCTGCTGAATCCTACACTGCAACGACTGTCGAAGATTAGGTTTCCAGTATACGCGGCAGATACCATACTGGCGGAGAGAGTGGTTCCAAAGCGTTAGCTGTGTCAACTGGTCTGTTGCTTCATGCCTATCTGTATGGTCACGCTTCACTTTGAGCACATTCGCCTGTAACGAGCGTACCATCAACACCATTCATCGCCATTGATAGCTGACGCACTGTGTATGGGCTGGTAGGCTTAGTTCTCACGGATGGCGAGCTGTCCTTTCGCTGTAGCCCATCCGTGAAATTCGATATTGACCTCACCATGTCTCCGTGCTAGTTTCGGAATTCGAATGAGTCTTTTGTTGGACATATTTGTGTTTGGAGCAAAAGAACTGATCACCAAATTTAAAGTTTTGATTTAGCAGTCCTTTGGGAGCAAGCCACTAATATTGTGACTATTTCAAAAATATTTATGAGCGTGAAGAGAGAGGTGCCGAAAACAACGTGTAATAATTATCTCATCCATTTTTGACTTGATAATTTAAAATTTAACAAATGCAGATAACAAATTAATTTCAGAATCATGTTGCTCAGAATTCATTAAAAAGTATGATATACATGCTGCGAATTAATACACACACACACACACACACACACACACACACACATATATATATATATATATATATATATATATATATATATATATTCTAATTTTCAAGTAGCGATTTTCCCTTATTACACTGGAATGTAAGATAATGGTACTGATCAGATAGTAAACTTTAAACAGTCGCACAATATACACTGAAGCGTTTTGTCAATAATTAAACAGAAACAAAACAGAGAAGAAACTAACACAGCTTTATAACGGCTAGAAGTTTCTATTTTTGTGTTTGTTTTACTTGAAGTCTTTTATGGCTAAATATTGATCCATTACTTTTAATTGTCTTTCAATGGTAATAAATTTATTTTAGTATACTTGAAACACTGAAAAATAATGAACGTACGTTGGCACGTACACAAAGTGCATTTCTGTAAAGCAATACTCATTTAAAACCTAAAGAACGTTTGTTACTAATTTCAGTAAAATTGAATTCAACAAAACATGACTTACAACTTCATACTCCGTTGCCTCTTCTCATTTTGTTATTCTGTTTGTCATGGACAACTTGATTTATTTTCTTTGTGTGTCTGTAAGTTTTACTGCTTTGAATATTTAAAACCATCTCTGTATAAAACCGTTGTCGGATGAACCAGTAAACATTCACTGCAGTTAATTGAAGTGCCAAAAGTCATGGGATAGGAAAATGGAAATTTTCAGCAGTAGCGCCGTGGAAGAAACATACAAATGTACCAAGCAGTGTACGGGCTTTTATTTGTACTCTCTTGAATCGTCTGAAAGAATTTCTGACGCGATTATAGAGGCATGACATGAATTATCAGACTTTGAACGAGGAATGGAGGTTGAGGCTAGACGCATGGGGCTTACATTTCGGAAATTGTTCGGGTATCCAACAATCCTTGATCTAGAGTGTCAAGACTGGGCCGTGAATACGTAATTTTCGGCGTTACCTCCTGCCATGAACAATGTAGTGCCTGACCACGTTCACTTAATGACCGAAACCAGTGACGTCTGCGTCGAGGTGTCGGTGTTTGCAGACAGGCAACACTGCGTCAAAGAACAGCAACACTCAATGTGGTTCATATGGCAGACATGTCCGTGCGAAATTTGGTGTTAATGGGATATGGCAGCAGAAGACCGACTGCGAGTGAATCTGCTATCGAATCGTCGTCTGCTACAGCGCCTCTCCTGGGTTCGTGAACATAACGCTTCTGATATAATTATCAACGAGACAGTTATGTCTGAAAGTTTATTAAGAATAGAGAAGGTTAGGCAAGTCTTTTACTGGACAGAGCTGCATACTTTTTAGGATTCTTTTAATTTCTTTAAGAAAATTTGACTTTTTGAACCAATAGTGGAAAGTTCGAATGACCCAAGAAATAGCCTTGGTAGCTAAATCACAGATCTGTCTTATGGAATAACAAACATAATCACTACTATACATATAATTAAGGCACTCCAGGACGTAAGAACTTTTTCAAAGATCTGGATGTCTTAAAGCGGCCTTAAATGCTAAACTAAAAACTCCACAACATTATTCTGCCAATGACTGTGGACCAAAGAAAAATATTTTTGTTTATATGTTGAAAAGTTTCTTGTCAAAATAACTATCAGGACAAAACCGTAAAATTCACAACTTTATGCAAAAAAGCATTAAAGACGCGAATTCAGCTATCGTTATCTAAATTTAAAACTGTAATCATCTCAACATATATAGTGAATTTTTTTGAATTGCTTCTGCGTTCAATGAAACTAGACGCATTCACGTTCGCTTACAAATTTCAAAAATATTATGACATTACTGCTTATGTGGTTCACAATTGACGGCATAGCTAGAAATCATTTTGGGTATTGATCCCTGATCATTAGTTGCCATAGGGATTCTGTTACATTCTTTCTTCTGTACAAATAATATACTTCTATTCAAATTGTATAGTCAAAAGTTAAATGTTAAAGTGTTCTCCCCGTTTCAGGCGGTGGCTTTAGGGCACGTCGAAACGAGGTCATTAGCGTCCCAGTTTCAACCAGGCATCTGAAGTAAACATTCAAATTTTTTGGGTGATAAGTTTTGCTCAGCAGATAGAAAAAAAATTTAAATGCTCATGGAATCAATCAAGTAATTACATACATTTCTGCCGCATAATGCTATCATTTTAAGTTGCTTCTCTTCCAGCCCTTGTCAGGCTTAAATTAGGCTGAAAATCCGATACCATGAACGGTATCTATAGTTTAACATCACGCAGTGCAAGAAGTCTCTACAATGTTATTACATATACAGGTACACAAAAAACGTCTAACCAGAGGCGAATGAGGCATTGAAAGTGGGAGAATATCTCACAACGCCTAGATTCGAAATAGGGATACCCACGACAGAACCACTGAACAGACGAAGGAATTCCTTCGTAAATTATTTGTGCCAATGATTAGCGACCGAAGAAATATTATTTTTGTTTATATGTTCAAAAATATTATTTTCAGAATAATTGGCAAGACTAAACCGTAAAACGTAGCCCCTTGCCACTTTGCTTCTATCACTAAATATACCAGGACAATCATTACGTTCATCTAACAGCATCCAAACCTAAATTAATCCGTAAACTTTAATATTAAAATATCAGAAATATTACACATATATTTATTGGAATGAAAATAATGTCTCGCACTGATTTAGTCCAGCCGCAGAGTTCATTTTAATGACATCAGATGCACTTCCATTTGCCAATGCGGTAATAAGGGTGTAATTAAACCACTTATTTTTTCCCATGGTTCATAAATTACCTTAGCATAAATCAATCCTAACTTTAAATTGTTAATAGATGATACTGTTACCAGTATCGAAGCAATAATTGCGTTGGCCATGATTTTATTTCAAAGTGGTATGAGAAATTGAAAAAACTATAAAAAATCGTAGGCAGCCCCTATTATAATGATGAAAAATTAAATTAATTACTGAATAATCTTGAATTATGTGACTTGATAAACAACCAGGATATAATTTCGCTGCTGAACCAGGACCACATGAATCGTATGTATCTGAAAACAACATAAATCGCAGCCGATAATATTGGGATGGAAATGAAAAGCAAAAAAAAATAAAAAGCATCAAAATCATTGGCGTGTGGCGAAAATGTAAATGCAAATGGTCGAAAGAAAAACAGTTGCTTACAATCAGAATACGAAAAAGTGTATTCTGTTGAGGTAATAACACACAGCATCACGAAATTAAATCAGCACAGAGAAAAGATTCGCCTCTGGTCGCGGTTCAAATGACTAAATTTGAAGTAATGGAGTCAAGAAGGAAAGAGATATTGAAAATTGTATAGCATCCATAGCGCGGAGAATGACAGACAATGCAGAGAAAATAGTCTGGAAGACTTCGCGATTGACCGGTAAATTAAAATCAAATTAACTTTCACTGACATAAATAACCTTTCTCGCATCAAACACTGTAGGATAACGTCAGTTCCATTTACTGTAAGGAAACAATGCTGTTGCCAATTTATCTCTGCTAAAACGACCGGCAGAAGATCATCACAGGAATAAGACGGCGTCTGACACATCTATAAAATTCTCCTATTTCCGTAGGTTGCCTCTATCCCCGATATGTATCACTCTCTGCCAAATATGTTAAAAAAAAGCTGCCACAAAAATATAATGCAATGAAACATCTAAAATAAAACAATGTGCATTTCAATCATGTTCCAAATCTTCGGAAGTTCTACCTAACCAGTTACTTTCATGCAAACCTGAATGTTACAAAGTACTTCCAAGTTGCTTTATGATTCAAGTTTTGCATATAAGAACAGAACTCTTCAATTTGTGATTGGGAATAATAAGTAACTGAGAGCCGGGCCAAGTGACCAAGCTGAGGTTTGAGGATGGTTTAAACTGACTTGCGATAAACCTATAGGCATCAGAATTAATGATTACATACTACAATTATCCTAGCACTCACTGAAATTTTTAGTTACCTTTTGGATTACGTTTAGTGCTTAAAATAGTTAATTTTATAACAAGAAATCAAATTGCCACTTTGGCCGGCATGGTATGTAACATATCCAGAAAACAAGGATTACAAATTGCATTTCACACAAACAACAGGGTACAGAAGCACCTAAACAACAACAATGAAATAGATCAGTACCAGCAATCAGGAACATGTGAACTGACTTTCCAACAATGTCAAACTAAATACATAGGGCAGACAACCAGGAACTTTACCACAAGATACAAAGAACATATCAGAGCCATTACATGTACAAATCACTCAATATTTGCAGATAACTTATTACACCACAACCATCAACCCATCACGATACACACAGATATAAAAATGCTGAAAATAAACAATCGCAAGAAGCACCTACTTACAGTCCAGGAAAGTTACCACATTCACAAAGACATTGCATCAAAGCAAACAGTACTTAATGAATTCACTATTTTAACAAATGAAATACTGTTAAAAATATTAAAGAATAACCAGGATACAGGAATATAATACACACAACAGTAAATTACAAGACTGATACCATTACACAAACAGATATATTTTAATAAAACATAGACACACATATTATTACGCAAGCAAAAAACATAAAGTTGGCATCACCGTACAAGGATGCAAAAAAGAAGGTTCTTGCTGTGCGTCACAAAAACAAAGTTTAAATTTCGACAAATTTTAACAAGGTTGTATAGTGACCTTCAAAAGTGTAACAGTAGTTATTTGGAACCACAGCATCGGATCTGGTTGTAAAAAAACTGCACATAGAGGTGTTCCGGAGCATCATGTAACTGTCTTGACCATAATTCGTAAGTAGAGTATATTTTGTTATTAGTTAGTTACGTATATTTATACTGCAAATTACTTAACACCACCATGTATGTACATTCACAGTCACTGACGATGCTCCGTTCCACAAGGGCGAAACGCGTCTAAGTCTATACGAATTAAAAACCAGTTGCTAACAGACGGTGTTTTCATTTACAATTGTTTAGCAAGCCTGCGAAAGGATGGCGAATCTATACTAATATTGTAAATGCGAAAGTAACTCTCTCTCTGTCTATTTGTTTCGTTTCTTGGGCTAAACGGCTAATCTGTTCGTGATTAAAATTTGACAAGGAGATGCTATTTGACATTAGGTTGGACATAGGATACTATTTTCTGTATAGATAATACATATTGTCATTGAATTATGAAAGCTATCTGAACTGTGACAGACAGACGCATAATATCTATACGTCTCTGTAATGCGAAACAACAATGTAGTGGATAAGGTGCTTGCTTATTAAGAAATTTCCCGTGATGCTTCGGATTCAAACCCCCTTGGAAGCATAAATTTTTTAGAAATGTTTTTCATAGTTTGAGCCAAGCCTAGGATTTTGTAGTAAGGTACCATGTTGAAATGTAGGTCCCATAAATTCAGGGCTGGAATGCGTGGCAAATCGTAGGCGGTAGAAGAGTGCCTTAAGCGTTTACTTTTTCACATTATACTGGTTCCACAGGCAGTTTGTGTGTAATCTAAACTAATAATGTTAAATATGCGAAAGTAAGTTTCCGTCTTTTTGTTACATTTTGATGACTATATGTGTACACCGATGAATTACTTTGTACCTTTAGGAAGGAAAGAAGATACTTTTTACCGGTATGAATAAAAGTTTTAATCATGAGACAGGTTCGACGGTAGAATGTTATATCGATGACGTTCCCGTCATATTATGCCGACTCGGTGTTGTTTGGGACATATCTTAGATAAATTTCAGTTTTCCATATCCAATTCTAGCAATCAAATTCTAAGTCCACGCGTACGAAGTCACGGGTAGTTTACAATATATTCAAAGTAATGCTAATAATCCGAAAGGAACAGAGTTGGTGCTCAGCGGGTAAAGTACTTGTCCACTTTGCCCCGATTTACGCCGTTACAAAAACACAATTCCAACTTAACATTGCAAGGAAACAATGCGATCGCCAACTACAAATTTATAGCCAAAACATCGCACTTCTAAAACAGTTTCACTCATGGCAAGTCATGTATTAATCTTTATATATAAAGATGAATGTATGTTTGTTTGTTTGTTTGTTGATTTGTTGGTTTATTTGTTCTTCATACAAATCTACAGTTTTTATCCGTTCTCGATGAAACTTTGCACACTTATCCTTTGAAACTAGGAGAAAAATACTGTCAACATTTGGTTGAAAAATTATCTGTATAAATAACACATTTGTCTCATAACTTCGAAATACGGCGGTAGACAGACACTTTGGATGTGGACGACTCCGTACCGAGTTTCCGCGTAGTGGCCTGGCAGCTGAGTGGCTAAAGCGCTGGCTTACGAACGTCGTGGTCTCCGGTTCGAATATCCGTCGGGTATAAGATTTTTAAAAATTGTTTTTCATCGTAAGAGTCAGGCCTGGGCCGTAGGTTATTCGGATTGAATGTTAAACCGTAGATATTAGAAAGTTAGGGGTGCAATGCGAGGCAAATCGTAGGTATTCTTGCAATGTTGTAGGTGTATACTCTTTTACGTTATAATGATCCCTCAAGTTTTGTTCGCAGTCAGTGTGTAAGTGTGTACCACAGTAATATTATTATAATTAGGGATGTAAGTCTCTGTCTTTTTGATACGTTATGACGCCCAATTGGCTATATCGTTGTGATGGAATTTTATAAGGAAATCTGTATGAATGGTACAGGATATTTTTTCCAGTATGATTAACAGTTGTAGTCACGAAATTTTGAGACCTTATCGAATGGTGACAGAAATATGTTGGCAATTGATTCTCATAACTTGGAAATACGGCGATAGACAGACACGTTGGATATGCACGTCTTCAGACCGTGTTTCCGTCTAGTGAGCTGAAAGCTCAGTGGCTAAAGAGCTTGCTTACGAACGTCGTGGTCTCCGGTTGAAATCTCCGTCGGGGATAAGGTTTTTAAAAATTGTTTTTCATCGTATGAGTCAGGCCTGGGTCGTAGGTTATTCGGATTGAATGTTAAACTGTAGATATTAGAAAGTTAGGGGCGCAATGCGAGGCAAATCGTAAGTGGTCTTGCAATGTTGTAGGTGTACACTTTTTTACTTTATAATGATTCCTCAGGTGTTGTTCACAGTCAGTGTGTGAGTGTGAACCACAGTAATATTATTATAAATACGGAAGTAAGTCTCTGTATTTTTGTTACGTTTTGACGACTAAATGGCAATATCGTTGTGATGTAATTTTATAAGGAAATGTGTATGAAGGGCACAGGATATTTTTTCCAGTATGATTAACAGTTGTAGTCACGAAATTTTGAGATCTTATCGAATAGTGACAGAAATATGTTGGAAATTAATTCTCTTCAAGAGGCAGGTTCGACGGTAGAGTGACATAGCGATAGCTTTCCTGTCATATTATTCCGACTCGATATTGTTTGGGACTAATCCTTCGTTACCAACAACTTTCTATATTTAATTCTGGCAAAAAAATTCTTAATCCACGCGTACGAAGTCGCGGGTACGAGGCTAGTAAAGACATAAACTGAGCAGTTGCAAACATCAGGGCGATCAAAAACCATAAATATTCTAATAACGTCTAATAACGTCTAAGATGATCGGGATTCTATTAAGGCCACTGAGTGCAACGCAATGGCACCACTCCTTGGTATCCAAAACACTCGTGGCCGCTTTGCCAGCGATGGCCACTTTGCCCGGCTTTCTCCTACATCCAAGAATTTGAACTAAAAATTTCAGTATCGCTCGATGACTTATTGAATTTATTTACAATCAAATACGCGACAGTAGGGTTCACTTCTTAGTTCTGGCAGTTCTGTATTTGCGCGTTTTACACTGTGGAACAGCGTCTTTCCGTTCTCTCTCAGGCATATTTACCAGATGATTGCTTTCAGAACATATTATGATGTCATTCGCTCCGGGCTTCTGGCAATATCGGTGACAAATACACGCGTTAAGATATCGATCTTATGTAGGTTGAGGGTGACGCTGTGACAAATGTCACGGTGAAATGTTCTGACGACTAAATAAAACAGGGATGCTGCCTTAAGATTGTACAATCAATATTCGAGGTTACGACGCATGAGAAATATTTCTCAATACTTGAAGAGTATCCGAAAACGATCAGTCAAGATGTCTGACGACACGGTTCGGTAGTTGAAGTGGACACTTTGCCCTAATACATATTTCACACCAGTTTCAGCAAAAAAAACTCATATGTCTTTTAGTCCATCTACATTTAATCTCACTTTCGTTTATGCAATATAACAAGAAATTTGAAACTTTTAAGGCTCTCACCAAATTCTTCATTCACATTATTTTTAGATTACTGAGAAGAAAAATGGAAGATGCTAAAATTACAGAAAGAAACTCCCAGATTTTTTATTTGAAATCTAGTTATATTTAAATTTTAGCGTAATACATATACGTATTTCCTATTGTCTATTTCAGTGAAAAATATTCACCTGTTCAGTTTCAGCATTGAAATGCACAAAAGAAATACTAAGAAGAAATTAGAGGTCTGCGAGAGGAATGAATCCTTTCGTATAGGAGAAAGAAGATAACATATACTCTCACATGTGTGGAGTGCAACATTTTCATAGAAATTGTATACAAATGTAGCGGTTTGGTAAAGTCCCAAGAAATATGCATGTGCTAGGTGACCCAGGCAAAAATTTCATGAATGATATACGATGAATAGCGAGAGTTGTGGTTTGATGAAGGAATAACCGGTTCATTTGTAGCAACTATTTATATTTCAACTGAATTACGTACACTTACAACGTCTTAAGAAACAATTAGGAGTGGTGAAATGTTTCCTCATTAGAAACAAAAATATCCGGAAGCTAGAAAAAATCTAGAAAAAAACCCACTGTTTATCAATACCTCTGTAATATGTGGTGCTGCTATCTAGCTTGTAAATCCTATTCCACGCCAGCGAAGCCTAACAGCGTGGCTCTGAACAATCGCATACCTGTGACCTTGATTGTTTATCATGTTGCTATTTAAGAGTTGAATTTTGAAAATTTTCTTTCTTAACCAATGTTACCAAAGCGGAGAACTTAGTCTTCAAAATGATACCTCACTAATTTATTTATTTATTTATTTTTGCTGTCATCAGTCTTTCGACTGGTTTGACGCAATCCTCCATCCCTTCCTATCTTGTGCTAACCTCTTCATCTCTACATATCCCTTACAACCCACGTCCTGAATTACATGGTTCATATATTCTAATCTCTGTCTTCCTCTGCAGTTCTTACCTTCGACTGTTCCCTCTATTAACAAGTTAACCAATCCTGCATGCCTCAAAATAAGATCTACCTTCCTGTCTCTTTTTCCTGTAAGACGCTTCCGCAAACGTCTTTCCTCACCCATAATTTCTAAAACTCGTTCGTTTCGTAGGTTATCTGTCCATTTAATTTTCGGCATCGTTCTATACCACCACATTTCAAATGTTTCAATATTCTTTCTTTCTGGTACGAGTTCTAAAGTCAATGCTTCACTGCCATAATAAAGTGCTGTGCTCCACACATAGAGTTTTAAAAAGTTTTTTCTAATTCCTAGATCAATATTTGAAACTAAAGATTTCTCTTTTTCATCATTTATAGAGTTTGGTTATGTATGAAGGGACAAAGATTGCTCGTTACAAAAAAGAAAAAAAAAAAAAAAAAAAAAACAGTTTTTAGAAATAGTATATGATTGAGTGATTAGTGTGAAAAAAAATTGTGATCATGCTAAGTAACTAACCTCTAATAATTTGTTTTTAATATTGTAGAATATAGGATTACCGTGTTGTTCCACATACATGAAACTGTTCTCTATCATTTGAAGTTACATCTATTAAACCAAAATGACGGTAGTTCGAGAACATTAATCATATTCTTTTGTTAAGTGATGAGAAGGCAAGTTGTTGGAACTCCTTACACCAATTCGATCATGCTAATTTCCTAACACATTGTACCAATTCATCTAAGACAATTAGGATGAACAACTCTTCGATTAAGATAACAGGCAATTTATTTTTTTATGTTCTGCTCAGTTCCAAGTAAAAATATAAATCAGGTTATTGGTGTGAAGAATCGGTTGACGCATAGCCGTATGAGACTTCACGCTGTTCCAATTAAGAATTTCCATTAACACGAAGTATACTTTTATTTATGCCAGCAGCTAAGAAAACCTTAGAGTGTAACTATTAGGTGTAAATTTTCAGCAAATGTGGCAGCACACATTTGAACCCCGATTAAAAATAATAATACATCAATTAAAATAAATATCTTATTAAATTATTTAAGAACAGTGATACTTGTTATGCCTGCATCTCCATTTCTTATAACATTTATTTTGGTTAAAACAGTTATTAAAAATTCGTACGGGAGGATTGGTGGAAGTTTCGGACCTGCAGCTCTCGTCCGAGCGAGGTCGGGGTGGTGGAAAGTGTGCCTCTTATCTGCTGGTGTGAACGCAAGGTGTTGGCCCAAGCGGATGAGCGGTATCAAGATTCGAAATTCCGTGAAAACCCGTAGCCGAAGGCATCGTACCATCCTCAGTGGCGTGGGGATGCTAGGCGCCAGGATTCACGATATTCGATTTGAAAATTCTAAAAGTCACTCCCGGGGACATTGTAATGTTATATCTGCTGAAAGATTAATTTACATTTGATGTGAGAGCAATGGAATAAACTACTTAAATGTAATTCTCTGGGTTAGAGACTTGTGCAGAAGGAGACAGGAAGATATGAATATCACCAGATGTTCATCATACACAAAAAAGTGTCCATCTGCGCAGAGGGCTGGGTGAGCCCGACAGCTAAATGATGATGTCCCAGGATGGAGTGAACGGCGTTCTTGTGTAGCACTCTGGAGATAAAAGTGTTTCAGGCGTGTTTTGAATGAAAGCAGAGAGTGTCTTAATTTTTTGTTGCTCATCTGAGGGAGGACTCTGGTAATTTGGCGTGATGTGCTTCGGGGTGGTGTGATAGGACAGTCCACAGAAGAAGAGGGGCATTCGTGGCTGTGGAGAAGTCAACTGGAATCCGGACTTGGAACGCGGCTTCAAGATGTGCAGAGGATCAACCCACGCTCACGTCGACGGAGCCAGGCTGCTAGTGTCCTCAGTCACCTTCCCTACACCACCTGTACCTAGACAGAGAGACACCACAAGACGCCCGGATCAACTTCGGCAGTCCAGGACGACATCGCAGAACCGTGACAGCAGAATGGCCAACAGCCGTTGCATGTCACCTCTTCTAACTGCATCCAACACACTGTAAAGGAGCCTGGCTCACGCCACATTCCCAGCACCCAATTTGTCAAACCCAATAACGCCTATGGGAACGTCCATGCCCTCCACTATGGTGAGTTATATGAAATGGTAAGAGTCAGTTTTGATTTTTCTGTTAATTATTCAACAAGTAGTTTCAATCATATATTTTTGATTAGCTTAGTTTTGAATTAATGTTCATATCAGCTAAATAAAGTCGTTCACGTGAACATGTTTTTTGAAGAGTAAATATGGTTGTAATTTTATTTCTTAATTTGTAGATTTTTCAATTCAATATATGGATGCATTGACCACGTTTACTTATGATTCATCATTCTTTATCAATGTACGAAGGTATTTGATTAAAACTCACTGGCGTCCAATCAACGCACTTATTAACTTAGCAATCATATGCTGAGGCAAAAGAATTGAAGATAATCACTTACAACAGCAGGTAGCGTACAACGTCGACAGCCAATAAGAGATGATTAAATTCTGAAAATTGCTGCGATTGGTGAAACTGAGAAGCTGGGAGACGAAGTGAGGGATGTGGGAAGCATCCATTTTGATTAGTTCCATTTTCAACCAGCCCAGTGGAGGCTTCAGTATTCTGCCATTTACGTTGGGTATATGAGCCTTATTCTCGAACATAAAATAGAATAACTCTATGTTGTTTGTCACAGCTGGACGAGACGAATGGTCCGGGCTTATCAACATAGACAGAGATGAACGGTTCCATGCGTAACCATTCTTCAGGTAGCACAAACTGCTCTCGTGGTGAATGAAATAGAATCAGGCAGATCCCGAGATGGGTTGCCTGTTGTTTGTGACTTCAAGATGCATATATGCGGTAATGTGAACTACATGTAATTATCACGCAAAATGTCCATCCTCATATTTGTTTTCGACCTATCAACGCCAGTAATACCAAGTTAACTATCAATCCTCATCTATTCATGTGTTTATCTAGCCGGAATTTCAATAAATGTAGCTTTGTGACCATGTTATAATTATGAACTTTTTTATGTTGCAATTTGTATGATTGTTTACTTCAATTTCGTTTATTATTTTAATGAGGCAAGTTAACGTTAATACGGTGCTGCTGTGTATTTGCTTGGGTATGAATTAATGTTCTATGTTGGAACGTAAGAAGCCCTTAAATTTATTTTAATTGATTATAAAATTCAGCTGTTAATTATCATCATAAATGTTGCATATTATATTTCTTGGCTAGTGGGTAAGAAATATAACATTGATGTGCGAAAAATCTTTCATTTAAAAATTATCCATTCCACATTAGCAGAAAGGCGATGTTTTACAGGTATTAATTAATACTTTTAATCTAATGTTACGAGTGGTAATTTCAAATTGTCGCCTAAAGTATGTACTTATTTATCAAACAACAAAATAAATTGTTTCATAAAGGAGAATGTGATGACAGTGCAACTACAGAATGGGATCTAATTAATACATTAAGAGAAACACAGAAATATTATATTACTTTAAATTTCTTAACAAACCATAAGTATTAGTGTATAAGTGTAAAGCTGTAACAATTGCTAGAAGTGTGGGAAAGGATGGAAGGAATAATTGTCACCGTCTTCAGTTTTAATTTAATTTCTTCATATTATGTGTACCGTGTCGTTGTTAAGGGACTAACTTTAATTCGTTTTTATGCAACAATAATACGTAAGAAGAGCACTATAAACATTTATGAACGTACACACTTTGACAATAAATTTGACCGCCGCTGAAAAATTCTATCACTCTTATTTTGCACAATGTGACATCAATGTCATCCTAATAAAATGTAAAGCAATACTGGCTTGCAAGTATTGCATTACTGTTTCCTGGGATGACATTGATGTCAGAATGTGATAGAATTTTTCAGCGGCGGCAAAATTTATTGTCAAAGTGTGTACATTTGTATCATGTGTTTTCATATTCGTAGACAAAGAGTATATAATCAACATTAATATGGAACACAGCTGTTCCGTTTAACTCTGAGAGAGTTTCGACAATTTTCTAATATTTTTATGTGAAGAGTATATATTTGCAATCTGTTGAAAGAGATGCTGAATTTCCAAGAATTTTAGGTTCTATTAAGCAAAAATTATGTGAAATAGATGTGCTTCAACATATGACGTGCTGCGTGGCTTAATAGGTAGCTATACGGACTGGATGAAACGGACTTGAACCTCCATGAGGAATATAATTTTTCCTTAACATCCAAAACGGCTCACAAGGCTCACGAAGCTTAATTTACCGCAAAGACAACATGAAATTGTTGTTTGCGTCTAGATTAGTCACAATATTCACTCGAAGTAACGCTGGTGGTATATCAGTTTTTTTGTTTGTTTTTTTTTATTTGGATGGAAATTAGATCATAAATTAATCATTCCTCTTCTGGCATGTTGGTGTTTCCGGCCTATCTTGCTTACTTGCTGTGAAAGCTGTTTTTTTTTTCGCAGTGCAACTGAACAAAATAATTTTTTTTTTTTTTTTTTTTTTTTTTTTGATACTTGTTTCGTCTTAATTGAAGATATCCTCCCTGTCGTAGGAAATAGAAATATTTATTGCACTTAATTTGTCTTTTGTAAAATGGATTTTGCTGATTACATCACTATCCACTTACAATTTTTGTTGTGAATTAATACTTCTGTATGTTTCACTGCATTATTTTTCTCATATGCATCGTAAAATAATGATTGATAGCGAGATTGAACATGTTTTTATTTATGGTAGTTAATTCCGAAATATTATTATTATTATAGCGAGTTTACCAACTGTCTGGAGTTAGAAATATATATGTTGCCAAACTCCCGGCGGCTGGTAAATAACAATAATGGTTTGGATGTGACTAGCACAATTTATAATATCACTATCAACCATTATATTACGATACCATAGGATATGAAAAATTAGAATGAAACATACAGTTGGAATAAAACTTCGAACTGAAAAGTACTATTTCCTAAAAAAAACTGCAAGTAGATAGTAATGTAAGTCAAAATAAACAATTTTTTGAAAACACAAATTAAATTATAAATTTTACGTAGTGAACTGAGAATATTTTAAATAAAGACGAAAGGCGTATACCATAAACATTTTGTTTAGTTGCATGGCGGGGAATAAAATCAGTTCCCGCCCCTCTCATTATTTATGCTTCTGGAGTTGGGTTTATAGATCCGAATACAGCATAGAATAGAGGCGGAATGATGAGCATCAAGCTCCCGTTTCTTACCTTTTGAGATTTTCCTACGCGTCCCTCCAACTTATCCTACTCATTTAACACCACAGTGAGAGACCTTGGCGACCACATAATTTTAAATGCATGGAAGTAATTTTATTTTATGACGCTTAAAAAAACAGCAAGTCATAACTGAATTAAATGAATTTATTAAGAAGCGGAAAGGAAAAGAAATTGGATATTTTTACGACTTAATTAAAATTCTGTGTCAAGCCTGGGAAAGTAATAAGTTCCGTTAATTTTTTATGTGACAAAAGTATACCCTAACAACAATTTACTAATAACATACAGAATCACTTGAAAAGGAAGTGATGATAAAAACTGATTTACTAGAAATGATGTTATTAAAGATTTATGGTTTATTAAAACACCTGCCGAAATAATTACTAACACATGTAAAGGTAGAACACCTGAACCATGATTCGAATTGGAAAATTCTATGAAATTTTCTTCTGAGAACACGAAAAACTTCTCTTGCTAAGAGAATTTATTCCAGAAAACAAATAGTGTTTATAAAAGATGGCCTGTCTTGGTATCAACGATGCATCTTAGTTTTGACAACAGAAATCAACCAATTATTTAAGTTCGTCTACTGTAATTGTAATCTGCTATAATCCAAAGAGCGTTGAAGAAAATGAAATAAGAGAGACAGAATGCATTTTAGATGCTAATTGACCGTGATTTCATATCTGTGTCAATTTACTGGATCTGATTATGTTGTATCCTAAACTATGTGCGGTTTTTTTTTTTTTTAAGAACGGAGATGTTCCCGGTGTGATATCGCTATTCTGGTTTCTCTCTATATTTGAAATTCCGTTCCACAGGTTCATTCTGTCCATTTATTTTCAGAACGGATCTCATTCAAATTCTAAACCTGATTATATTTTAATTTTGATTATTTCACGAAAATTATTTTATGTAGTTGGCTGCAACTTAATACTCCAGCAATTGGCCCATTGATTGCTACGTAAGCTTAATTTCGCAACGAACAGTATTAATGATCTGTATTGTATTTCGTAGTTGCTTATCTTAATGATGAAGTTAATTAAGTTGCTGCCTCCAAAAGGATAATGAGTAATTACACTAAACGCTGTTTAGCGAGGAACGTATTTTCTTGTCTTACCGCAAACTCGGTCTCTGTCCTAACCACAGTGCCTTCATGTTGCTAACTACTTTCCCTTTTAATTTGTTATATGAAAAACTAGATTTTTTTACTATATACTGTCTTGGAAATTCAGCATCTCTTTCAACAGATTGCAAATATATACTCTTCACATAAAAGTTGTTCTGTAGAACAACCGATGAAATTTAAATTCAATTTATTATCCGGTTAAGTTTCAAGGTGTTTTTTACTGTGCTGGATTAAGTGGATACATAGCAGGGTAGTTAAAAGTGGCATAAGAGAGACTTTCTTGACAGATGCTGCCAAAGTCGTTAGAAATACATCCATTCAATGTACGGAAGCTGTTATGATTATAATTCACTTCATATATAAATTTTTAACAGGCCGTTGCATGTGTGTTTTTTTTTTTTTTTTACGCAACACACAAAAACAGCTTTGAATGGGGTTTATGCGGTTTTAAAACTTAGGATCTAACTTAAAAACGGCAGTATGTCTTATGGGTGTTCGTGAATGGTGGACGCAACAATAAGTGAGTGATAATCTGTTCGTAAGCTGAACCTGATAGGCGCCATAAATGAGATGAACGTGCCGATCATGACGTGAAAAGATAGACACCAAAGATCACACTACAACACATATAAACATTTGACTCTGTTAATATTACTATTAAGTACGTAACTTTGCTTATTTATTTCTTCCGTGTTGTGAACTATAGGACGCTAAAATGCAACCAACATCTGAATTAAACTTTTGGGAGAGCTGGAGTAGGAACGTCCTACATTTGAAAGTAGCTAGGATTGTGGTAACTTCATACATGATACTAAGGTTTAATAATGCGGGTAAAGGTGTGGGCAGTATTAATGACCAGTGCTGCCATTTCTACGGATTTAGCCGTAGATCTACGGATTTTTATAAAAAGTTACGATTTTCGGATTTTGTTAAAATATCTTCGGATTTTTGCTATTTTTTATTATTTGTTGATTTTTCCTTATATTGGTGTTTTGTTAAACTTTGAGCGTATAATGTTAATGCATTACAGAATTGTCAACAATTGTTAATTGTTTCCTTGCAACCATTCGTGTGAATCAACGATTGAAATAAATCTCATATTTTGTTTGATTATAGATTTTATAGATCTTAAAAGACCGTAATACAGTGTTAGTGTCATATTTGAACCATGAGGATTTATTTTATAGTAATCATAGATTTTAATAAATGTAATATTTGATACAGTTACAGGCAGCCAAGCCAGGTTGTAAGCGCTACCTCAGCGTGGACTTGTTATTCACAAAACCTGCTGATGCTCCGAGTCAATCATCAGCACTGACTTGTACTGTCTAATGACGTCAATGGAGTCGACCTCCGAAGTAAAGACATATTTCTTACTCTCAGTCCGCGAGTAGCTTTCATCGAGTCATTATGCGTAACTAACAGCTAGACAAACTTTCTTAAGCTTTAGTCTGTACACCATGTTGGCCTTCGTAATATCATGGGGCGAGGCATTCCATCTAGCCGTTCAGTGTCCATTCAACCAATCATTCATTCTTCAGTCTATCTTCAATTAGATGCAGAAGCATCGTTCATAGGCGAAGCCGGACAGACCCTTGCAGGTCATATTGTCAACTGTATCGTCTACAGTCTTCACTGATCATTAAATGAGATTCTGTGAACTGTTAGCCAGCTGTTATCATTTTTCAGGATAGATTCTCAACTAGCCACTTAACACAAGCTAGTCTTCCTTATCCTGGGTTGCTGAATCTATTAATCAGCTGGTGTCAAACTAATCCTGACTTAACATCATCTTTAGTAGCCCACTAGACTGGACAGAAAAGCTTCGTATCAAGATACCAGAGATTTCTTCAGCTACACAAACGCCACGAGGTTAGTAAACTCTCCTCTAGATTTCCACCACATCAGACGTCCACAAATCACCACTAGGCTACCCTTTCAGTTCTGTCACTTATACGGGACTATTACAACAGAACGAACGGCGTACTCTTTATTCACGGTGACATGCTCGTTGGTACGGCTTACGAAGCAGTGCCTTCCGAGAAGGATTAACTAATATCCGAGAGTCAAAGTGTTCACAGAATTTAACATTTCCTGATACAGCAGATATGCTAAATTTAATGTCAACAAAGAAAATAGATAATGTATAGTCCCCCCCCCCCAGAAAAAAAGAGTGGGCACAGCAGCAGCGATAAAAGTGACGTTGTATAAAACATGTTCAGAGATACGAGATTTCTTACTTTCTATGTAAAATATTATTTTGTATTTCGAATTTTAAAGACCGGAAATATAAAGTATTGTTAATTTTGATTCTCACTTCAATAATTATTGTTTTACTCTATTAGTTAGCGAGTCTCCGGATTTTTGTACCGAATCTAAGGAAGTTTTAGTGGTCATCTACGGATATTCAAAGCAAAAAGGCTGGCAGCACTGGTAACGACAACAGTAACATGGCATTCGTTAAGGTAATTTAAATTACTAGGTTACCGGTTAGAAATTTTCAGGAATGATATACGATAAATGGTGATTTTGGTGGTTTGTAGTAGGATGAAAGAAGGACTGACTTACTTGTAGCAACTGAAACAGGTACGTAGAAAAACACTTACAACGTCTTACAAAGCAATTAGAACTGATGAAATGTTTCCCTAACAGAAACAAACATATCCGAAAAGCTCCTTAATCTATGAAATACACATACTTTATCAATATCTCTGTGAAATGTAGTGCTGCCAACTAGAGGGAATGCGATCACTCCTTATCGCGCCAGCGCAGCTTTGCAACTTGACTCTGAACTATCGCATACTCGTGACCTTGATTGTTCATAATTTTACCATTTACGTATCGAATTTTTAAAAATTCCTTTCTAAACAATGATGTTACTAAAATGGAGAAATTAATCTTTAAAATGATAGCCCATTTAGTGACTATGGTTAAGTATGAAGGAAGAAAGATGGTTGGACACTCAAAATAAACCTTTTTGAAAATTATATATATGATTAAAAACTAAATTAATTGTTTTTTACGCGGGCGCAACTTCAAGAAACATTTTTTTCCCTGTGATATGTAAAGTCTACGTGGGCGATGCTAAAGGGAAATTTTGCGTAGTAGGCCTACGTACCAAAAAAAAGTCCGCTACTGCATATGTTGATCTTTGTTAGTCCCCATATTAATATATATATATTTTAACGTAGTAGCTATCAAGCAAATGAATATAAAAGTTGAGAAGTACTTTTGATGATGCGTCAAAATTAATGTCAGCTAAGTATAAACTAATAACGAATCATATAAAAAGTATGTAGAAAAAGTATGTAGTCCGCGCGAATCGAGCTGCGATTTAATGTTAGTCTTCAATACGATCAATAAGTTTTACTAAGTTTCGTCTCCGTTTTCCCTATTTTATCGTCCCTGTACACAATAAAGGACACTGTGCACCCAAATATAGAACGTTCATAAACTACGTGGCACCATTTTGGCCTCCCTTGAACTCCCCCTCCCCCAACGTAGCCTGACGTATCTTTTGCCTCGCCCCCCCCCTCCCCCCACCCATGTGGCACGAGCTTTTTCCCTGTCATTTCCAGAAGAAATTTTGCACTGTTTTCTCTTCCCAGATTATCGTTAAAATTATTGCGTGTATATTGAACACAATGATATTTGCGTTATGTACTTTTCTATAATTAAAAATATTCTGAATGAAATGTTGACACTACCCATTCCTGCAAAACATTATCGATCAGTCTCGTTAGTTTATTTTAAGATGCCACTTCATACCACACTTCGGACCTGTATTTTACTTGACAGAATCGGATGAGCGGTAGGCGATCCTAATAAAAGCAGTATTTGGAAAATTCCGGGTAACATCTGTAAGCGAGTCTAGGAACGGCATGTGTAATGTTTTTCGAATCGTAGTGCGCCGCCGCGTGTCGGTTAGTTGAAATGCACCAGCACTGTTAGTGTTTAGGATATCTGAATTACATACGGTGATAATTAAATGGAGGAAATAAATATCCACTTGTTACTGTGTATTGTTCTGTAACTTATTTTAACTGTGAAAAATAATATGAACGAAAAGCTACGTGGTTTGACTCGGACACCCTCCCCCCCTCCCCCTAGACCGAGCGTCGTAGTTTATGGAGGCTCCCTTAGCTATCTTCACACATACAACAGTATTAGACACGAGGCGAAAAGGAATTGTCCACTTTAGCTGTAAATCATTGATTTACAGTAGGTAGCAGAATAACCTTCTGACTGAGCACGATTCTATGCGATTTCACGTTTTCGTGAATTCGATTTACCACTTGACAGGTTCCCTTTCTTTCGAAACCTGGGAATAGAGTGGAGAAAAGGAATATTTGAAACGCGGAGTTATACCTCTTCTGAGCTGCTGGTGGAAAACTGGAGTGACTTGTGAACAGTATCTACTTAATAATGAAGGCATGAATAGCTTGAAGCCAATTTGACAGTCATGCGGTGGCAAAAAAAAAAAAAAAAAAAAGGTCGGAGTTCAGGGAGGGAGGATTCTGTGAGTGGAGTATTTCTGTGTGAAAGCACACAACGCTTTTCCCTTCGCTTCGTTGGCTGTGGTCGTCAATAATGAAACGCCACTAAGAGCCGCGACCCCAGAGCGTACTCGAATATTTGGTCCACATGCCTTTTACCTCTCGTCAGGTGTATTTCGTTTCATTTTTTGCACTTCCCTTTTTCAAAGGAATGCTACGCACGACATCATGTACAACGCCTTGTAATTGAAGTCGCTTCACGATATATTTACTCCTGTTAACGTTGATATTTATTCAAGTAGATGTAATAATAGTGGTTTACTAATACAGTACTTATCCGTTGTATTACCACTAGATTTAACAACGGGCGTACTGCATGGTAACCGTAACTACACTATTATTACATTGTATCTTCTTTGTACATCCAAAGACAGAAATACGATGGTCATTCCGAAGGTTCGTGACCTGAATGGTAAAACGAAATTATGCGAACTTGCTAAAACTGCATATAATTCTTTAATCCTTTGTGGATTATTATCAAAAAATTACAACATCCTGGAAGAAGCCCTTATTCTGCAATAGGTTAAAGTGTATGTATAATTTGAAATCGAGAAGTGAGAACCACGCAGTGTTAAAATTTTTGTGTAGTAAAGAGATATCATGAAAAGACTTGCATGAGCATATGAAAGCAACAATGTGTAGGGTGCTCCTGCTCACAGCACATTAAAAAAAAATTGGCATAGTAATTAAAACGGGGGAGAAATAGTGCTGAAGATACTACCCTTATAAGAAGATTAATGGATAAAATGTGGACAGGGTACACTAGCTAGTGAACACAGTCAAAAGGTTAATAGTAGTTAAAAGCATTGAGGAGATATCAGGTATGTCAAGAATGACAGTAGGTCAAATTGTGACAGAGTTCGCAATCAAGAGGGTACCAAATCTTTTTGTAGACGATTCAAATGCACTGAAAATGAAGATAGCTGCAGAAAATATTTCCTTCTTTGAAGCCAATCAAACAGATTTTTTTTTTTTTTTTTTACTTTATCGTAAAATTAGAGCAACAGTTTATACAGTGGTAAAACGCCACTACTATTCCATAGAAGTAAAAATCCGTTGCTTCTGCAGGGAAGTGATAGTATCTGGATTCGGGATTCTGATTATGTACTAGGTTTGCTTATGGTTTAATGAAACACAGATGAACAGCTATTCAGTTGCAGAAAAGGACAATTCTTCCGGCAACTCCCATGGCTGCAGTTTATCTCTATTCACATGCGTTAGCCTGCTCAGAAATTCCGTTTATTTTCAGATTTAACAAACTTCTGTGCGACACCAATTTGAAATCACACGATTACGTTAATTATGACCAAATCATTGAGACCGTAGAGGGATACTTTTGTGGGAATGTGTAAAGTATTGAACACTTTAAACCGAGCGTGGTGGGTGAGTGGTTAACGCTCTGGCCTTGCATTCGGGAGGACTGCGGTTCGAATCGCCGTCCGGGCATCCAGATTTCGGATTTCCATGGTTTCACCAAATCACTCCAGGCGAAAGCTGGGATGCTTCCTACAAAAGGCCATGGCCGAATTCCTTCCAGTTCCTTGTCCACAGTCCAATCACGCCTCTAATGACCTCGATATCGACGAGGCGTAAAGCTATAGATAAAAAAAATTAATACTTTTCACCTGGTAGTAGCAATAATTTCTTGTGGTCGTTATGACCTGGTGACAGAATTTCATACCATTTGCGTATTCTTCTCCTGTCGTATCATCCTAACCTTACCCTGTGGTCCTAACGGTTATAGGGGACCTACAGATTAACGTGGAATTCGAACCATGGAAGCATTCAGGCGTACTTCATATTGGACAGAAAATTGTGTCAGAGGTGAAGGTCGGGTTAAGGACCTTTGAAAATCCCAGCCGAAACTGGGATTCCAACTGGGGACCTTTCGATCTCCAGTCAGACGCCTTAACCATAGAGCCACCAGCCCACTCTTTCACATGGTTAAAAACGCTCTTTATACGTCGTTTCGTCGCTAAAGACCTCGCTGTTGAGAGACGTAAAGCAGTTAAAAAAATATATATATATATACGTCGTTATCGGTGGTATATTTAGCATCTTCTTTCTTCAGGTTACTGATGTGAATCTCAAAAATGACTGAAAGGATCTTAATAAAATAAATCAGTTAGTCTCAAATAATAACAGTTATATATTCGAAACACGCGTTTCGATTTATTAAATTATCATTAGTGTCCTAAAAGAAATTACGTACATATTTTTCATTTCAATATAAAAAATATGCATGTACATAATTTGTTTTAATTAAGAAACCTTAAGAAAACGTATTAATAGTAAAGCAAGTATTAATAAGCACAATCACAATGCATATGATTTTAGTGGGATCACACAATCATATTACCCTTGTACTCTCCATACGAGTCATAAGGTGGTGCTAGGACAACAATAGAAATCTGTTTTTATTGTTTTATAACTGTAACTCAAGAAATAGCTAAAAGTTAAAAATACTGTCCGATCGATGTAGCATTTTTTTGAAATAAATATACCAGAAACTCTAATTAAGATACCTATGCCTTTTATTAAAAGAATTTCTTGGAACTTCTTTTTCTTCCCTTCACCTTTATGCCTCGTCGTTGTTGAGGCCATTAGAGGCTGGAAAGGACTGGAGACAAGTAATGGGAAGAAATTCAGCCCTGGCCTTTTAAGAATTCACTTTTATTACGTAGCTATACCGGCTGTTAGCTCAATGGCCATCGTGTCTGACTGGAGATTGAAAGGTCCCCGGTTCTAATCCCTGTCTTGTCGGGGTATTTTCATAGGCCCATAACCCGATCTTCACCTCTGGCACAACTTGCTGTGTAATGTGAAGTGCATCGACACCCTTCTGTGGTTCGGATTCCACATTAAACTGTAGGTCCCCTGTATCTCGTAGGATTACTGGCTTATGTTAAGGCGGCTACGACAGGGATGGAATGCGCAACCAAAAGAAACCCTGTACCAGGCCATTATGATCATACGGAATTATTATATTATTACGTAGCTATTCTAAATATCCACTAATTTTCATGTTTCTTTGTTTTATACCATCCAACTAAATGTTACAATGATTCAATCTTTTATGAGATATTCTCAACTATGTAATAAAATTTCGATATCTGGATCTGAGCAGTAGTTTCCTGTTTTGTTCTTAGCTAAATGTTGTATATCAAAAGTAATTATTTGCCAGTTTTATTTAATTTCGAACATCATTACACTAAACAAAATTCCACGGGAACCGAAAGGATTAACAAAAACCCTTATAGGTACGAAATGAAAGCAGTACCCAGTGACCCAGTAGTGAGCGGCTGCAATGTAGACATTTAGCACTCCTTGGAGGCTCCTATGAACATTTAATGCTGTTGGTTTCCCGTTGTGTTCGTAAGTGTTAGTAATGGTGTGGATGACTGTACTATTTGTGCGTTGTGGATGAGAGGTGAAGAAAGGGAGGAGGTAAAACCTGGTGCCAGCCCACCCAAGCCTACTCTTCCGAAATGGTAGAATCGTGTACTGTCACCTAACCTACCATGCTAACCAAGAACAAAATGATGAAACTTTCTATCATTCTCTGGACGCGAACGAACAAACAGCGTTTCAAATTCCAGACACCTTCACAATGTCTCGGCGACCTTAGACGAAGATAAGAGATTGGTGTTCTTCATCTCCAAAAATTTGTTTTAAAAATCTTTGGTAGTAGTGTACAGCCAAGTCTGTTTCTCTTTGTATTCGATTGTGAGCTACCCATTCATTTCCATTTTTGATCTCAAATAATGTTTTTGTGATTAGTAATTAGTGTTTTTCCAAATTCTAACACCGCATGTCTTCCATCTATTGTTTCTCTAATTCCAAAATTCCACACAGAATTAGGTATTCCAGTCGTCCTTAGATGTTTAATTATCCCTTTAAACAAGCCATGTATTTACTATGTGTTGTCTGAATACTTGTCTGCTCTCCTATTAGAAGACCGTTGACAACCCCTTATACCAGAATTCGTTTAGTTGTCAGAGCCTTGTATTTAGACAAAATGTGCACTGCATGAAACGGGGGATACTGGGACAATTCGACTAAGCATATTCAAAGATTAATAAACATTTATTACGTATTTGTAATAGTAATTTAGTAATAATTTTCTTGAATTTTGGAAAATTTAAAATAAATTTTTTAGTTAATTTAATTCATTTTTACAGTATAAATTATTCTCACTCATGGAACTATTTATGTTTTAGAAGGCAAGTTGTATAGCCCTGAATGGAATTTAAGGTTAAAACGCATAAGGGCCACGCTGATAACTTCTAAGTCTGGTGATTCCGCAATTTCTATCCAATTTAGTCACTTTTAGGTAAGACAAATACACATTGTAATCCTTCCGTGGCCTATGATACTTATAGTGGCTGAAGATCTGCAAAATAAATATTATCAGCCGCTTCTGCAATGGAAATTAGACTCCATTCACAAGCCAATACTTTGATGTACGAATCTAATGTTACATAACTAATAAAGCGACATAATAAACAGAATCATTTGAGGAAACTTATAGTGAACGCCACAGAGTCTGCGTAGACTAAAGTATCATGTGCTTTCTATCCCATTATGACCACCCACCTAATAGCTGCTATGTACGCCTTCGGCAACGCGTCATTGCATGGGAGCAACGAGGCCTTGGTGGGTCGCTGGAGGGAGTTGGCACCACATCTGCACACACAAGTCACCTAATTCCCGTAAATTCCGGGGAGAGGGGCGATGAGCTCTGACGCCTCGTTCAATCACATCCCAGATGTGTTCGATCGGGTTCAGATCTGGAGAGTTGGGGGACCAGCACATCAATTGCAACTCGCCACTGTGTTTCTCGAACCGCTCCATCACACTCCTTGTGACATAGCGCGTTATCTTGTTGAAAAATGCCACTGCCGTTGGGAAACATGGTCGTCATGAAGGGGTGTACCTGGTCTGCAAGCAGTGTACGATACTTATTGGCCGTCATGGTGTCTTGCACGAGCACCACTGCACCCATGGAAGCCCACGTGAATGTTCCTCGGAGCATAATTTTGCCACCACTAGTTTGTCTCCGTCCCGCAGTACAAGTCTCAAGAACGTGCAGTGACGATGGTCACGTGCCCATTTCATTCGTAGTTGCCGATGTCGTGGTGTTAACGACATGCAAGTCAGACATGCATGGGTCGTCGGCTGCGAAGGCCGATCGTTAGGAGTGTTCAGTGCACTGTATGTTCAGCACACTTTTACTCTGCCCAGCATTAAAGTCTGATGTCAGTTCCGTCACAGATAGTCGCCTGCCCTGTTTTTCAAGTCTGCCCCGCCTACGACGACCGAAATCTGTAATGAGGGGAAGCCACCAAATCCCCCACGTTAGGCGTGGTTTCTACTTGGTTTCTCCTCTTGTTGAAGGCCACAGCCCTCCTCAAAAACCCGACACGTCGTGCATTTTCCGAAATACTCTTGCCGAGCCTTCGTGCTATCACAATCTGCCCTCGGTCAAACTCAGATAGATTGAGTGCCTTCCCCATTCTAAACACGGATAGCACGCTCACTGATACTACATGCACCACGCGTGTGTCTGACTAGCAGTCATTCCTCGCCAGGTGTTGCTGCTATCACCTGGACGGGTTTATTTCGGTAGTGGGTAGGTAGTCATAATGTTCTGGCTGATCATTGTATATCCTTCGGGTTAGCTAATGGTTGTGTAATACGAACACAGTATATTTTTGAAATGTACACAGGGATAAACAACATGTGCAAAAGACAAACTACCACACAGGAGACTTGCATATGTCATTGGCTGCTTTACACTCGGAAATGTGCTTAACATACAAGTTGACTTTGCAATAGTTTACGAGAAAAGTCAAGGGTTTTGGGTTCGAAGACTCTATACACTTTAAAACATGAAAGATCCGTATTCTTCGACGGAAGATATTTATCATATTGCGTGAAACGGTGTACTGTACGTAGACAGCAACTCCATCTTCGAAAAATCACTGAAGGTCTGTGTAGAAGAGGTCAAAATTTCAAGAGGGAAAATTACATACATTCACAAAGAGTCCTGATATTGATACAAAGCTATAGTTGATAACTAGATTTAACTATTACATATAGAATCTACTCAGCATCTATTCAATTGTTGTATCATTATCAACGGTTCTTCATCAAAGAATCTTACTGACGATGGATGTGAATTGACAGCAACTGAATATTGCAACACACAATAACTGAATTCATCCTAGGTCAAATTGTCAGTGCATAGCCGAACATTCATTTGCGTCTTTGAGGGAACTTATATTCACATAACACGTGTTTTGTAGAACATTTTTCCAGCACAGGTGTCCATATCTATCTTCATTCAACCCCACCCCCCCTCTCACGACGCAAGAATTTTACTGTGCAATTGATGTTTTCGACAATTTGTTTCCGACCATTCTCCATAACTTCGCCATTCGCTTGTACCTATGAAAAATAGTACGTACTCATCTCTGTTATGAATTAACAGAGTTCTGAAAGCGTTCAATATACACGGGCTATTTGGAGTTCTAGAGATAGACAACGCAGAGATTGATATCACAGCTGTTGCTGACAATGATAAGTGTTTCTGCGATATTCTTTGTTACTATTGCAATTCAGGATAATTGTTACAAAAACATTTATTCCTGGTGTAACCAGAATCTGCTTGCGAATTTTGTTCTTCAAAATGAGAGCCTCTCTGCATAAGATAGAGCCTCATTGGAAAAAAACTTTTAATACTGAATTCTAATAAACGGAAATATTAAACTAACGCTGTTGTGAAGAGAAAAACTTATCATAACATAATATACACGTACTACAAATCTTATCTTATATATGTTTACAAAGAGGAAGAAAGCATCAGATGTATACTCCCCAAGTACGGCATTACTGAGATCTAACGTGAGCGCTGAAAATTGAACGGGATAAATTTGTAATCCAAAACCTGGATCACTTTATCTCATCGGCAAAGTTTTCGGAGTGTTAAGCTCTCTCCTGAAAAATAATGTACGCAGCGAAATTGAATCTTCAGATCTAACGTTTCATAAAAGTGTTTGCAGAGAAACTGTTCGATTTGCAGCTCTAAATGGAAGAAACTTTATGCCATTCTTCACGGTTTTTTCTTTATGTTTAGTTGAAAAAATCCGCGTGCTGCACGTTCATCAGTTACCGGTGTAATAGCAACGCAGAAAAACGAATCATATGTCGCGAAATGCTACCGAATCTCATGGCGCGACGGTTGTAATAGCTCTGGGGAACGTTATTAAACGCGTAGAGTATGAATCGATAGTTATTTGATCTGATCATTCATTAAAGAAAGCTGGATATTTCTCTAGTGAAATAAGTATGAGCGATATCATCAGAACATTTAAAATTCCCAGTGGAGTGTACGCTACCCTCCCGTTTACTAATCTTCGTACCTGATTGTCTGAAGTGTAATTACAACAGGAAAACAAAAAATCTAAAAAAAAATACTTATCCGTTCAAGATTTTTTAAATTCAGTTTTAAACTAATCGGGTAAAGGACGTAGCAGATGAAAAAGGCTCTTAAGAACACAGCACGAAAAAATTAAATCTGCAGTTTCTACTGTCAGTATTTACTGTGATGGACTTATACCATTCAAATTTCAATGCTGTTTAAGATGCTGTCTCAGTGATACTGAACGGGATTACAACCGAGATACTAAAAACTAAATCCTTAAACCTAAAATATTTTTTCTCCATTTTTTTTGTGGTTATGCCTAATCGATTCTAATCAAGTTAAAAAGAAAGTATCTTTAGCTTTTCCAACGATTTTAGGAAAATAATTTTTTTGTTTGTAGTCTCTAGCATCGAAGTAATAATAACTAATTAGTAAGCTGCGTTGATTACTGCTCCAGTTTACTGACGTATCGCAGTGTTTAATTTATACTCCAGCGCTTATAGTTTTAATTCAATAAAATTTAATTTGATTTGATTGCGATGTAACACACGCTCTGATGGCAATTTTCCTACACATCCGGTCTGCGCGTTATATATTTCAACTTTAAATTCTTTCTGTGTTTTTGGTAAATTATTCATCTCTTTCAGTACTTTATCCTAATCATGACGTACTTGCCTACTAAAACAAATATTCCCACACCCATATGCCTGAAATTGAGTGACAACTTGATGTAATGGACATCTTTTCTATCCTAAGCTCCTCTCCTAATTTTTCCACCAATATCTTTCCAAGCGCCATCGCCAATATATGCCTTGTACGCTCCCATGACTCTCTTCACCCTCCTCCTCTCTTTCAATTAATCCAATTCCAGTTCCTTTGTGATATCAGTAACTAATTGTGTTGTTCGGTTATTTCCAGAGAAAAATCTAGCAGCCCTCCTCAGCACCCCCTCCAATTCTGTATTTGATACCAAAAAGTGGTTCCGATACTACACCACTATATTCAAGCAATGGTGTGATCAAAGTTTTGTAACCCAATTCCCTTATTTCTATGGTACATCTCCTCATCACTCTCTCCAAGTGAAGGATTTTGAAAGCTTTTCCTACTTCCTGTCAAGTGTACTCTGCTCATTTGAGTTTGTTACCACATGTTATGGCAAGGTATGTACATTTCAAGTCTTTGACAAGTAATTCTTTCCCTACATTATAGTCATAACAAACCATTAGTTTTTTATCTGTGGACCTAATAAGCTGACTCTTTTTTTGCATTTACTGTCAGAATGTACTGAAGCTATTTTTAGTATGACTCAGAGCGAATATTTCAATAAAATTATCTATTATATAAATCAGATCTGCCTCATAGCCTAACAGTTCCTTAGCAAGACTGTAGCCCCAAGTGGTATTTTTAAGTTAAACACTCCTCGTTGTTGGTTTTCCACAAATAAGCACTCTGTTACTATTGCCTGACAACACAGTTACAGGATATGTGACTTCAAGTCTCTGTTATGTATGTGAGTTGTTAACCAGATTGTGGTATCTAACAATCGTCACAGAGGATGGGAAAGTTAAATTTACAACGTAACGACTAGCGTGGCTACGTGTTGTTAGGTCAAACTGCTTGCTTACTAGTAGTTGCCCACAATTTCGTTCATGTGGACTGTTTTATAGTGCACACCTTCCCCATAAACTAACATGATCAAGAACATTATCATTCACACAAAAAGTGAAGGGAGTACACAATAAACACTCGTACGCTGGAATCACTCGATACATTTCAACTGCGAGAAGAAAAACACCTTTGAATTGATTCTAGTTTGAGGAAACTTACGTTTTCATTCCTTAAAATTTCGAAATTACATCAAAATAAAACATACCTTATTCAACTCATAGTACAGTAATCAAAACGCTGTTCATCCAATCTGTAAATGTTGCCTGATTCACGTTCAGAATTTTTTTTTTTTTTAATTTATCAGCTTTACGATGCCACAACAGAAAGAACATACTTTATTCAATCCACTGTACCAAGGGTTGTACATGAATAAAAACTTCATCAAAATCCAGCAGTAGTTTTTGCGTGAATCATCTTTACAGAAATTCCTCATCTTTTTGACACCATATGGAAATGAAATATAAACCGTTTTACCCGCGGGACCACAGGGTGAAAATTAAACAAAACCCAAACAAAATTCGATCAAGTAGTCTTTGCATGAACCCCATTCACCCCAACTAGCAGACACAAATTTAAAAACGTTATATCCTTTTTCTGTAGCCAATCAATAGTAATCCCAACTATTTTTTTAAAAAAATCTTAAGTGTACAGACGTTTCACGATTGCATTTCTATCACTTCTATAAATTCTCTCTCTCTAGATAATTAATACTGTCCGAAACTATTTTTTTTAAAAAATATCTCGAATGTAAAGACTTTTATTCTGTTAGTTTTATAATATGTATAGAACATCTTTTTTTTCCTGTATCAGTGATGAATTCGTTTCGATTGATTGTCTTCGCAAATAAAATTACTGTTCCATTGTTCCTACCTACAAAAGGCTTTGCCAGAGTTGAAAGCAGGCCTCCGATGCATAGCCGAAGATTTTTACGTCGACAGGTTTCCAGCATTTACCAATTAAGGTGTCTCGGGTTGGCTGATAAACCTACGCAGGGTTACGTGGGGAAAGGGGGGGGGATATTCCGAGCCAAGCCACGTAGCTTTTCATTCATATTATTTGCCACAGTTAAAATAAGGTACAGAACACAGAACAGCATGTGAATGTGGATTTCCGTCATTTAATTATCTCCCTATGTAATTTACGATAGTCTGACAAGAGAAAACAGTACAGAATCTCGGTTTACGTGGGGGGAGGGGGGTTTCACTGGAGGTGAAAAGTGAGCTACGTGGTTTATAGACGCTCCCTATATTTGTTGCTTTGTTGGCGCTTTGGGATGCTGAGAGTTTCGTCAATGGTATCCCAGTAATTCTTTGGTAGCAGAGTACATGAAACTGTAGCCCTGGTGTGAACGTTTCAGGGTTTGAAACATTTAACAATCTTAGGATCCATTCCTCGAAAATGCCCAGTTATTTATTTCTCAAATATCACTGTTTGCTGTCTCAGATGTTGCTCCAGTGTATTTGAATTAGTGGTAATATCGTTTATCATTCAGTCAGTTTGTCGGGAATTTTACTACAGGCTTGTATGCAATCTTGCAGTGATTTATTACGATGGATCTTCCCGTCTTTATCCTATGCAGATCACAGAAAATTATCAACAGTTTTACTTGATATCTAATACCTTGTTTACCCGGTGCTAATTGGGTATGGTACTGCTCAATTCAATGTTGGCTTTAACAATGAAACAGGTAGAAGAGTGTGGTTGATGCCTTCAAGTGTTGTTATATCTGGTAAGTTGATTAATAATTGGTTTTGCAGATGTTAAATACAGCGGAATATGAGACTAAACCATCTGTTGTTCTATGGATGTCATCTTCCCATCAGTCCACCGTATTTCAACTGCTAGAATACTGTATTAAATTTGTGATAGAAACTTTATTCATGTGTTTTTTTATGATTGATGTAATTAGAGATGGAAAAGGACAGGACGCAAAGAAAAGGAAGGAATTCGGCAATGGACTTTCGAAGGAATCATCCAGACATTCACCTTGAGTGATTTAGATAAACCATAGATAATCGAACGCATCTCCGGAGCGTTATCACGGGACCATCAGAATCGGTGGCATATTCATGGCCAGTAATTATCTGCTAGAATGGACGTCATCATGCCCTGAATCTTAAACAACAAGGTGTTCATTATCACCACATGGAATATCAGTGACCAAAACCTTAGACAGTGTGCGATTAGATGCACATTTAGTGATAATCTTATAAATTGTGGCGGCTGTTAATAATCCCAACAAGCAAGAATACTGTCTTGGTATCGATGCCAATTTTCAGATAGGCAGAATCGGTTTCTAAATGTTTGCATTTAACCATTTCTTATGGATATCTGTCACTTGTACCAGCCGTTTAATCCTTGACGTTAATTTTGAAAAGGTGCCATCATTGCCCCCCCCCCCCCCCAGATTGCAGTGACCGAAGCATTTAGTAACGAACATTACCACGCCATACATACCGAGTTAATTTTGAGTGTTATTTATATATCATTCACTCTGAAACGTCAAGTAAGTTACTGTTTTCCTCTAATTCTTCTTTCTACTTGTGTGACTTTTGTATGTGAAACCTGCCGAAGCATGTGAAATTAGTTCCAAAACGTAGAGGAGATGGTTTGGTGACACGTTTTCATGGTTTCCTTTTGATATACTATTGTCAAACGCTGCTACTAAGTTATCCATTTGAAGAGACAGAGAGGAGCTAGCCGCTCCTCTCTGTCCTCTCTAAGAAACTTTTCTTCGCGCCTTACAGAACATCTTGTGATTTTGTAACTATACACATTTTATTTACATTTATATATAACCACGTGGTATTTACTCGTCATTTAACAATGGATCATTACTGTGAAGTATTACTGTATATTTTTGTAAAGGAATAAAAGCGCAAGTAGTTTTCTTGATATTAACAGTGTAAGTTGGTGACCACTTGAATCCTACGAAAGATAATCATGCTTATAACATTTTTGTTAGTAACAATTATATCAGTTAAATATTTCTTTTGCTGTCATCAGTCTCTAGACTGGTTTGATGCAATCCTCAATCCCTTCCTATCTTGTGCCAAACTTTTCATCTCAACATACCCCTTACAACCCACGTCCTCAACTGTCTGCTTCATATATTTTAATCTCTGTCTTCCTCTGCAGTTCGACCTTCTGCTGTTCCATCCACTAACACGTTAAGCAATCGAGCATGTCTCAAAATATCCTGTCTCTTTTTTCTGTAAGACTCTTCCTCAAACTTCTTTCCTCACCCATAAGTTCGTACTTTATCTGTCCACTTTATTTTCAGCATCCTTCTTTAGCACCACATTTCAAATGTTTCAATATTCATTCTTTCTGGTATTCTTAAAGTTCATGCTTCGCTGCCATAAAGTTCTGTGCTCCACACATAGAGCTTTAGAAAGTTTTTTCTGAGTCCTAGGTTAATATTTGAAACTAAAAGTTTTCTCTTTTCATAAAAGCTCTTTTTGCTAGTGCTATTCTGCTTTTATCATCATTCCTGTTTCTGCCGTCAGTTGTAATTTTACTTCCTAAGTAGCAAAATTCACCAACTTCTTCTATCGCGTCCGAACCTATTTTTATATTTAATCTACTATAATTGGTATCATTTCTGCTAAATTTAATCACTTTTGCCTACCTTTGGTTTGGTGTTTTTTACATGACAGTCAGTAACTTCTCAATATCCTCAACCTGTTCTGCTAACAAAACCATGTCATCAGCAAATGGTAGCACACTGATTTTTTTCCTTGAACACTTATGCTTACGCCACATTCAAATCTTTCTTTCACTTCTTTATTGCTTCTTATACATGTGAGTTGACTATTAATGAGGATAGACTACAACCTTGTCTCACACCCTTATTAACTGATGCGTGTATCTCGTGTTTCTTAAAGATTATGAAGTATTCGTCTATCGCGGTATTTTAGACCGGACTTCTTTAAAATTTTGAACATCTTGTACCACCTAACATTATCAAAAGCTTATTCTAAATCAAAAAAGCTGCAATAAAAATATTTTCTTTTTCCATCCTTCTTAAGGCCAGAATCGCTTCGATTGTAGCGCGGTTTTTAATAAACCCAAACTCGTCTTCACCCACTATCCATTCGACTACACTTTCCATTTTTCTGTATATTATTCTTGTTAGTAATTTTGAAGCATGTGATGTTAAACTTAATACTTATAGTGCGATAATTCTCACATCTGTCAGTTCGTGGTTCCTTCGGAAGTGTGATGATGACACTTTTATTAAAATTAGTGGGAATCTCTCCTGTTTAATAGCTTTTTGATATAAGTTTGAATACTCTTTGGATTCCTTCTTCTCCTAGGAATTTCGGGAATCTCATCAATACGTAGGATGTACAAAGTTGAACTTCCTTTGGATAATTATAGTTTTTTTTATTATTATTACAGTCTTCCCCGATCAAACCCAAGATGACACTGTCTGGAATAAAAGAATTTTTTTAAAGATTCTCTGGTACTTCTATATCTTTCCTTGCTAAATCGATTAATAATCTTGGCCTTGTTCATTGATATTATACTGATATTGATATTTTTGAACCACTTCAACACTTTAAACGACTTGAGCCGAGATCGAAGTACTCCAGGTTCTTTCTTACATACAGTGCCTTTCATATTGTATCCCGAACTTTGTAAAACCCTACTCTTATGGGCCAACGTTTCTGTTATCAACTATAAAGACACTAAATTTACGAATATATTGAAAACTTTGATTGTCAACCTAAATACAGTTGCAGAACAAAAATTACTATCATTATATAATTTTTTAACTGTTTAATTTACCCAGGAAATAATGTCTTTCCCACGTCACAGAAACCGAAAACAAACACAGCACGCACTTACGCACTTAAAACCACCACTCAGAACGGCTAACCTGGCAAATCGCAAGCCTCTACGCTGATAACTAATGAAATCGTAGTTTCATATTTGATTTCCTAAACAAGCTTCAGGTTTATTTACACCTATCAGTATCACTGAATATTCGAATTAATAATTTAAACAAATTGATCTATATGTAAAAGAAAATTTATATGTTGCAAGCTATACAGTATTATAGGCAATAAATAGACAAAATTTACATGGATGGAATCATAGTTGTTATTAAAACAAATAAAATGTGGTTCACGTAGCTGAGAACAGTAAAAAATCCTCCACCATTGTTTTAAATGTGGCCGCACGCTTTTAGAGTCTGTCATATATACAGTAACATTTACAGACTCGTGCAATTAACAGGATGGCCCCAAAGTAAACACTCCTGCACCAATAACAATTGAAACCAAATTTATCAACAAATAAACTGAAAAGAACTGCGAAAATGACAATACGTTGGTGCGAAAACTACTATCACACCTACATGACTCGACGATTAAATATGAATCAACACAAAGCAGAGGACACTGATTATGACCTGAGAGTGGACATATTGTAACAGGTGAATTGTAAACAAACAGGTAATTGAATACAACTGCTAAATTAATCTATACGATTCTTTAAAAGTAACAGTGTAGAGAAATATTTGCAGTTACAAATTGCTTTTGGTGCCTCTGTGGAGAGAGAAAAATATGTCCCGCTGGAATCGTTGTACAACAGAATGAACCGATTTCTAAGTTTTATTTCGCAAACCGCAAGCAATGGAGTGGAATGAGTTGCATGCCATTACAAAGAGTGTAGTTTCAAGATTCGAATAATTGCCGGTAGAGTGCTCTGTCATATCCCGTTCCTCCACAATCCAGCCTGCAGATCATGTAGCTGCGGCGTGAGGCTCAGAGTGGCAACACCTTAGTAAAAATCGTTCTGTTTTGTGTGTGTGTTCGCGAGGACCAATTCTGTAGTGCAACGTGCTTTCACTATGAGATTTAACAATGTGAGGTACAGGCCCTCTCCCAAGAATATCCGAGGGTGGTTCCAACAGTTCACGGATACCGGACGCTTGTGTAAGTGAAACAGCCTTGCAGATCGCGAACGTCGGAAGAAACCTTGGGGAAAATCGAAGTGGCGTTTCACCGGAGACCACGGAAACTACAGATGCGTTCTCAAAAGACGTCCACACATGTAACTGTACAGACTGCAGCAGCTTAAGGCACTGAAACGTGGTGATTAGGAGGAAAGGATGGAAAGTTGTGTTACAAAGCTGGACGTGGAGTGATGATGACAAAGTTTGGCATGTCATTTTTAGTGACGAAGCAGCATCCCAAGTCACAATTTACGGAATTGGGGAACAGAATATCCACGTGAAATACGAATGAGATTCCCCTAAAGTCAGTGTGTTCTGTGCGTTTAGTAACGTCGGAGTTTATTTCCCCCTCTTCTTCCAAAACAACACTGTCATAGGACAAAGCTATCTCGAAATGTTGAGAATCTGGCTCTTCCCTTCGCTGCAAACGTTCTCACTTGACATCGTTTTCCAGCAAGAAGGAGCGCCACCCCATTGGATCTTGCGAGTGCGAGCATTTTTCAGTGAAACTATTCCTCGACGGTGGATTGGTCACAAGAGTGCTCAAGATCGCGCTCTGTTCGCATGAACTCATTCCTTGCGACTTCTTCTTGTGTGGATACGTCAAGGAAAATGTTTATGAATGAATGGAGGATTTCTCAATGAATGAAATGTATAAAGTATTCTCGGGCTTCTCACCGGGAACGCGCGTCAATTTCAATCGACGTTTCGAAGTTGGACTCTGACGCCATCTTGCGGCGAAATGCTCCCCGTGAGTCCTTCCTTATATAGCCTGCGCCTGGCAGCTGTTGCTGGTGATGTCACGGTCACGTGCGCTGAGCTCCTATCGGTTCAGATATGGTGGGGAAAGTAGCCTCGTGGGGCGAGCTCGGCAGTGGGGCGGGGAGCGTGGTAGGAATACGCGCGGTGGAAAGGATTGGCTGGAGATTTGACTGTATTTTTCCGACGAAATCGATGCCTGTTTCTCTGCCTCATTAACTGGCCTATAACAGGGTTCCACGTCCCGTATCACTGTTTACGATGTCTTCCGCGAGACGTATTTCCACAACTTCCTAAATCACACTATCCCAGTATGCGTTAGGGTGCGTTAATATTTTCGTCGCCTCTATATCTTCTGTTTTTTTTTTTTTTATATATGGCTTTCGGCAACTATTCCATTCAGCCAGCTCAATGTGTTTTATGATATCTCATCCAGTGAATTAGTTTCTACAGTACGTTTTTAATTCCTAAGTATGGACACCACAGGACGGACAGGACATTCACAAAGACACACAACACTTAAACATCCATGCCCGCGGCCGGATTCGAACCGGCGACCTTCAGCCTCTATGTCAAAACTGAGTATTTCTTCTGTGCTGTGCATAGCTACAGCCGACTTCATAGCATGCCCAGACGCAGCACAAATGTCGCTTGTTCTAAACAGCGCTGAAATACGGTCTGTACTGTCTGCTCTGTGTATCTCTGCCCACATTCTCAAGGGATGGAATATATACTACGCTGTCTGGGGCCCAAACCATCCTTTGTACTGTGCAATAGCTACCTTACGTCCCTAGGAAGAACGTATTAATGCCGCTACCCACTAACCTGGATGACCAGAATTAGCGGATAATAAATGTGGTCAACTCAGTGGATCGTGGAACCAGTTTTGGAGGAATTCTTCTATCGCCTTGACGTGGTCCGTGCTGTGGGTGGTGTTCATATTAAAAACTTCTATTTGCATCAGATATATGTGGCTTGGTTGCAATTCTGCAGTCTACAACTGTTTGTTACGAAAATATAGCATAATGAAATCAGTTCAAACTCATTAACAGACCCTGTATCAAAATGGGAAACAGCGTTTGTCTAAGTTATCACCCAAGTAAACCCACAGTGAATTTGTAGTTGTGTTTAGTGTGGATAGAGTAGGCTGTACTAACCTGCAAGGCGTTCGGCCAGAGGCAGGAGTCGTTGCGTTGGTGCGGGTGTTGCTGGGCGCAGTGCGGGGGCGGTGCTCGGGCGTACTGCGCCAGCTGCACGGAGATGCTGGTGCCTCGCGGACACAGCAGGCTGACCACTCGCTCGTCGCATCCCGCCCGCCGGTACGTGCGCAGCGTGCCTGACAAAAGAGCTGCTCCAGATCCGCACCACAGCAGCACATGGACAGGACAGAGAAGACCACAACCGTCAGCACCCACCACCACCACCACCAGCCAGCGAGCGCACATGTTACAGCATACAAACATATTTGAATCTTTCTCTGTAATTCGTAATCTCACTCTTGTTCTTCAGTCTGCATGCATCTCAATCAGCATAGCCAGTTTGATGATAGAACCAAAACATCCAGGAGAGATTAAAAATCGGAGCGTTAGAAGAGTCTTTACAGAAGAAAAGATTGCAATGACTGGGGAATGTCACGGGAAAATACGAGGGTAGAGTGTCGAAATTGGAGAGCTCTTGGGCAGTGGGAAGGGGAGGAGGCCAATTGGAAGACCTACGATAAGACGGATGGTCCAGGCGAAGAAAGACGCAGAGGTGAAGAGTGTTGATTGGAGACAAGTGGTACGGAGTAACCATCATGCACTAACTTCCAAAAAGTAATTAGGCACCTTATCATTCTTCTACTTCGATCTGAATGCATTCAATCAGGATAGCGAATTTGATGGTAGGAAGAAAACACCAGGGAGAGGTTAAAACTCGGAGCATTAGAAGAGACGTTCAAGAAGGAAAGATTGCAATGGCTCAGGCATATAATGAGAAAGGAGGAAGGGAGCTCTCCAACATTGGGGAGACGTACTGGAAGACAAAGGACTAGATTGATGGATCAGGTGAAGAAGGACGTAGAGGCGAAGGGAGTTGCTGGAGACAAGTGGTGCATTAATAAACACGGAGTGATTGTAATAAACTATCTACCAAAACGTAATTGGGCACCTGTCCACAAAGTTCGTGGACTAGGCTGGGAGTAGGTTTCATCTGAACCCAATGATAAACATGTGTATACCCACTATCATTTACGACTGTGATAAAATAATTCGTCCTCCAACCTGCGAGTATTTGGATCGCAGTCATAGGAGATATTAGAGAAATAAGGTGCAGCGATGATGCTTATATGATGTTTTTTTCTTTTGCCATTCGGGATAGGAATGAACATATTAGAGATTAGTTTTGGTGCAAAGCAGCACCTGCCATCCACAACTTTGTGAAATCAAGAGTATGTACGTAGATATACCTACAATGTTTTCTCGGTGGTTGTCACCCCATTAGAATCTCGAAGGGTCACCTTTTACAACTATAATAGCAGCTAACATGTCTGGCATGCGCTATGTTAGTGTTTGCAGAATATCAACCCAGATTCGTCACAATCCCTCTCTTGCAACCATTCCACTTCAGGATTAGCTCACAAAGTACTGTACAACAGGACCAGGTTAGATTCCATACGGGTCATCCTGACTGCGATTTCTAGGCAGTTTCCCGCAACCACCTAGGCGTATGCTGAAACGGCGTGCCTCATAAACTACGCATTTCACAAATAAAAATGCACCTATCATACGGAACATAACTTACAGAAATCGCGACGGATGGGAACTCTTAATCTGCCCTATTAGAACAGAGTCCTTCCGGTAAGTGGAACTCCGGCAAAATGTCACTATAGCTGGCGTGAAGACTACGTCTTAACATTCTTAGTAGTTCATAATAATAACAGTACTGATGGCTCTTAGGTACTTTTCCCCCCTCATTACAGTACATTTTGTTAGTATATCCCGTTATAATTATTTGTAATTTAACAGAAGATTCTTACTGAAAGCATTACTGTAGTTTTTTTTGGAAGGAACTCACGCTGAAAAACGTTACTTAAAATATTTAATTAGCGATGAAATACTTGCAGTTCCTTGACATGACACTAAAACCAGTGTTAATTAATCTTACCTCAGTCATTCTATCAGTGATAAAATACTTTGTATATTAGTGTTTTATATTTCAAAAGTAATTATTTTATTAAATGATAAAGTAACCCCATTGCAACTGTTTTTGTAGCTTTAGTGACGTACGCATTTCGCCTCTCATCGAGTCATCATCAGCCACGATTCCATTTTAATTTTTTTTTTTAAATTTTAAAATAGATTCGTCGCTGATGATGCGAAACGCGTACGGCATTAAAGCTACAAAAACAGTTGCATTGGCGTTATTTTATAATTTAATTTACTGATCAACTGCGGAAAAAAATGGCCTACAACAACCCTGCATGTAATTATTTTATTTTACTTTAAAAATTACAGTATATAAACATGTGACCAACAATTAGTTGAAGGTTAAAGAAGCAGAATATCCCTTATTGGAACAGAAGGGACAAAGTATTCTTGAAAGCTTTCCCTTCAGAATAAACGATATTAATTTTTATGTGCTCAGATTATTTTACCTTCATAAAACCATTTTGAATGCCTGAATAAAGTGACTACGAGTAGGTCCATAGAATGATTAGGTTTTTTACTTATCACTAAAGTATCTCAATATTTAACTACTTTTCCATTGAAATAGTAGCTCGGTAACAAGAAAACGATGAATCGCCTTTATTCAAGGAAGATCAGTTGCATGGCTTAGGTGTAAATTTATTTTTAACGGTGTACATTCACTTGCATGACGAGTCAGGGTCTGGTGCGGGTCGTAATGAGGGAAATTTTACGATGGCAAGAAGAATAGTAAAAGATTCACACCAACGACAGACCCACAGAGACGTAAAACTTCCGTGCCAGTTCCCTGATGACCTGGTTAGCAGTGTCACCAATTACGACAGTCCAACAGAGCGAAAGGTGTGTTTCTGCCCTCCACAAAAACTGTGCCTGGAGCACTGGCGCGTACGCAGTAATCGAATTAGAGGGCAAGATCGCACTCGGAAACAACACCGCACGTGCACCACACGTGTAAACAACCCACCCCTATATTGGCCCGGGGCAACGGGATGCGCAAATGTTTGGCTTCGTTTGTTGCTACATGTGCCACATATATAATTCCTGGTATGGGTCTCTCCGGTAGCGTTTCCCATGCAAAGCAGGCGTATCGTCCGGCAATACCATCTCGAATGAGGACACTTTTTTCTCTTTACTTCATAGCGACCTGCGTACCACACGTTTGCACAATGCATAGCTCTCCGTTTGAAACATTCACACCTTGTACTGTGGTGGGAACGTCAGCGTTAGGATACATATTAGAAATGGGTCACGAAGTTTATTCACAAAATATTCAGGATACTTCCTGTTCATTTCACAAATTCACACGGTAAAATTGTAAATGAAAATCAGAAGTGTATGGGTCACCATAATTCTCCCGTTTTACTAAACAAATTTTGCACTACTGTAATTAATCGTTGATGAATTAATTAGCCCAAAGAATTATTTGTAATAACTTGCTTTTCTTAAAAATCTAACAAGTCGTCCTAAATCTTAAGTACCTATACACCAAACGCTTTATAAGAATTTATCCACTGATTGTCAAGTCCTTCTTACAACAGCTGTTACAGGGAATTCTATTACCATCCAGGTCGCACTGGTAGACGGATAATAGGATATTCTTGTGAGAACTGCTAAGGTAAGAACCATCGGGAAAAAATCCACAACAATGGCTTCTTATGGCTTTACGCCTCGTCGATATCGGGTCCATTATAGGTATGAAGGGAATGGATAAAAGGAACGAAACTCAGCTTTGGTCTTTTGAAGGAAGCATCCCGGCGTTCGCCTGGAATGATTTCGGAAAACCATGAGAAACCGAGATCTAAATGGCTGGACGGGAAATCGATCCTGCGTCCTCCCGAATGCGAGGCCATGGCGTTATGTTTATTATTATTTTCCATTTCATGCGGTCACTTTGGTAGGCATATACCTGATGTGTACCCAAACAGTACCTTCTGCTTCATTACAGGTTAAATATATATCTTTTTAGTGTAGTTTTCATTGTGGCCTGCTTCTACGGGGTAAAGGCTAAAGCGCGGGATTGATTTTTTTAAGTATTGCTGTTTCGAGTCCAGCACATGGTACTATTGGTTTTAGTTCTGCGATGTTTCCACTAGTATTGACGCAATAATGTGAATGCGTCGCAGAAACATACACTGATTATTCACTCGGTGTGAGTATGCACAAATTTACTTTGGCTGTACAATTTTAATAAGTTTTGTTTGTTGTTTATGTTATAACGATTCACTAAGCTCCCCGTTACATATCACTTTTTATTGTATATAAAGTAAAGGATTAGAATATTTTTCCATTTCTTGGGATGTCCACTGTATGTTCAAAAGATGCGCATGAAAGGGTGAAAGGCAAGGATTTTACACTTCAGTGAAGGGCAGTCTGACTGGCGCCTTTTTGGCAGAGTGGTAAGAGGATTAGGGATTTCTGTCGGGCAGGCCGTAAACAGAATTCCTTCTTCCCGAAGGAGACATCGGCTCTCGAGGATTGCCGAAACATAACGTGGCCAAGAGAAGCCAGAGAATCACATGACGGCAGATGATCAGCCAATCACAGGGAACATAGTACTAAGATTCGGGGAATTTTATGTTCTATGTTGTCTTCGAGCCACAAGAGGCGGAGTTAGAGTTTACCTCCGTGGCGGCAGAAAAGGAGGAGTACACTTCCTTCCAGTCGGGAGGGCAGCCAAGATCACGTCCATTCCGGAGCCCAGACGAGTCACTGGCGACTTGGGGTCCATGTGTGCTGGGCTGACTTGTGTCCTGGAGACCATCTGAGGCGCACTTCTAACTTGCGACTTGCCACGTACTGCTGGCGTGGCCAGTTACGACGATCGACCAGGTGGTCATCTCCGCTCAGCGCTACCTGCCGTGGATGAAGAACGGTAATGTGTTTCTACGAAGCCATTCAGCCTGCAACTCTCTTGAAACTGTACCCTTAAGCGCATCTGAGATAAAGATCCTTGCTCTGATCTGATAAAACCACTGAGCTTGAGCTAGACTATGTAACTGTCGAATGACAGGTTAATCATTCGTGGCGTCCCTACCAATTAAAATTCATTAATGTTTGGTATCATCATAACTGGTAACATACTTTGCATTAGAATAATTATGAGATATTTAAAGTACAACTATACTTGTTTGCTTGCATTTAAAGGGCTCATTGTACGTCTGAGCGTTGCTTAGAAAATTGCACAACCTCTTGTTTATTAACGTAATGGTAAATACGCTCAGATTTGTAGATGCCATTGTAAAAATCTTTATTAAAATGTCTTTTTGTGACATTTGTCAAATCCCAAAGTCATCCACTTCTCATTTGAATAATTTACATTTTGATATTCAATTATAGTACCCTATATAGCGTAAAATATTAAGAATTAATTAATAATTCTCCCCCCCCCTCCTAGTGATACGCTGCAATGTTATTAAAACACAATCACATAACACAAATGACATTGTTATGGATTTTTCACAATTCTGAAAATGTTTTAATTATAAATAGTTTTTTGCCTGCGGCTGCGCTCATATGAACTAAACTATTATTGTTTAGTTTTTATGTGTGAAGTATGTCCAAAAAAGATAATAACTTTTCCATAGATGTTTTGATATTCAGCTTCATTTTGAAATATTTCTTCTGTATATTAACTACTAAACATAGAGGCGTGGTATAATTTTTTTTTAGAATTTACGAGGTTGCTTTAGATTATTATTTTTTCTTATTGCTTTACGTCTCGTCGACGGCTAAGGTCATTAGAGGCGGTATGGGACTGGGGATAAGGAGCGGGAAGGAATTCGGCCATGGCCTTTTTGAAGGAAGCATCCCGGCATTCGCCTGTAGTGATTTGGGAAACCATGGAAAACCCAAATCTGGACGCCCGGATGGGAATTCGAACCCGCGTCCACCCGAATGCACCCACCACGCTCGGTCGCTATAGATTAAGCCGATACTGTGGGTATTTGGATTGAGAAACTGTGGACGTTTGTTTTAGGGAACCCACAATAAATCATTAAACACCAGCAGCCCACCTCAGCTTAGCACTGGTGCAGTATGACTTTTTTTCTGTTTATAAGTCTATTTCTGACTTTAAGTAACATCTCAGGAAAACATTATCATCTTCTAAAGGTAAAAATACCCTCACGTTAGTTCTGAATTCAAGATTTGTGACACTCGCCCAAATGTGATATTCTGTAAAATAATAATAATAATAATAAAATAAACCGTTTCCTATATCCGCTTTTGTTTGTTTGGTGACCACTGATAAAATCTGAACCCACGCGAAAATAAAAATCATGATTTTTGAAAATCATCCATGATGGAAAATATAAACTTCTGTATGTGGCTTCATAATGGAATGTACGTAAATGAAATAATAATTTGTAACTAAAAACAAGTTGACCCTCACTTTAACTAGTCATAATTTGACCAAGTGACATAACTACTTACCGGTTGCGTAAATTGCCTGTGTCGTAGCTGCCTAATCTAGCATGCTAATACTACTGGGCATAGGAGAAGTCCAGTTTAAAGTGAAATCCGAACCACTGAGCATCTCAGCATCCTTCGCATTAACAAAGCAAAGCATTGCCAGAGCGATAATAATAAAGAATATTGTGGATTGCATTGCTGGCCGGGAGACTCCAAAGTGTAGTTCAGCGCCGGTTTGACAAAGTTTCGATATGCCACCAGTGCGCCTCTGTCGCGGCTAATTAACCCGACCCAGTAATCCTGCCGGATAAAGGGGACCTACAGTTTAACATGTAATCCGAACCATGGAAGCGTTCTAGCTTACTTCTCATTATACAGCAAGCTGTGCTAGTGGTAAAGGTCGGGTTAAGGGCCTTTCAAAATCTCCGCCGAGTCAGGGATTCGGAGGGGGACAATTGATATCCAGTCAGACACCTTAATCTCTGAGCCACAAATCCGCTCATTAACAAAGGTGAAGGTCGGTATTGAATCCCACAAAAATACTGACCGAAACTGTGATTCGAAGTAGGGACCTCTCGTTCTCCAGCCAAGTAACTTAACCAACTGAGCTTTCACAACACTTCATTTTACTAATAATTTACACGTAAATAAATGAAATATACCAGGTAAGCGTGCTTTAAAAAAAAAAATAATTGCTGAGAAGCACTTTCCAAAAATCAATATTTAGAGAGTTCAGTCACAGGGAGGTAAAAATGCCATTTCACTATGGGCAAGCGTCAGGTTCCTGACCGCTACGTGTGTTCTTCGCGAACCAGCTGATGCATTGCTCAAGCCCGTTTCTGTTCACGCTTCTCCGTTAACCATCCCACAAATCATTTGATGTTTCTTTCAGTATAGGCGCAAATGGATGCTGCAGATGAATTTCTTTCATCTACATGTAACAATGAAGAAAACGGAATTGTTTACTTTGATAAAGATGAAATAATAATGGAACAAATTACACAAAGTTTCACTTTTATTTCTAACCGCTAACTTAAATCTTTGACATGCTTTTGAGAGATAACTGTTATAGATATACATGCTGCTGCAGAATTTTTCGACTCATTGTATTGTTATTTGATTAACGGTTTAGGCAGCATACTCCAAAAAAATTCTGTGACGTCTAACTCTTCTCCTACTTGATTCGCTAAAATTGTTATTGCTCAGCTCCCATTAGAAACAGCCTTCCTCGAGAACTACAATACATAACAGAAAACCAAATGAAATTCTCAAATTTTCCGAGGTCATTCAGACAGACACGAACCGGGGACATTATTCCATGCTATGTAGTGATGGTGCATCGACACAAACCACAGCTCGTGTGTGGAGAGGGCGGAAGTTTCGAACTCGTCGACGTCAATGTCATTAGAGCCTGGAAACGATGTAGGGCAAGGAAGTGGAAGGAACTTGCCCACAGCCTTTTGAAGTAACCATCCCAGAATTTGCTTACAGTGATTTCGGGTAACTATGGAAAACCGATATCAGGATGGCTGGACAGGGATTTGAGCCCGTGTTATCTAGAAAGCCGTTCCAGAACGTTAGTACCTAAATCACCAGGAAGTATAAGGGCGGAAACCAAGTATCTAGCAAATTCCCATAAAAAAAGGACATGTGACGAGAAATCGGATCGGACCACCTTGGTGGCACAAAGTATTCGAGTGGCAGGGAAGCAGGGTGGCACAGTAAACACAACTGAATGACATTATGAGTGGTCGGATCATCGGCACATTAGTGATGGATCACAGCTACCACCAGGTGGGCCACTAGATTTATGTCACCCGTAGCGTCAACTCACGGCTGTGGAGAAGATTGCAGGTGGAAGGATACATTCAACGTCAGTACACACAAGGTCGACCAAATGCTACAATCCAGCGTCAGGTTCGTTATCTTACCTTAAATACTTTAAGTTGGCGAACCATAAAAGCACGCGCATTAGTCATAGACCTTGCAGCAGCCTCTGAGCCACACATTTCACATAATACAGTGTGTAATCGGCTTCAGTAGGTTGTTTTTCAAAGACACCACGTGGCTCGTCGAATGTGGTGCCTCGCTCACCGTAACTGGATTAAAATACAGTGAATTTAGCCTGGTTAATGGCTTTCACCGTCTGTTCATGTGGCGCGCCCATGGGACACGTTACAATTCTGTCAGCTGCGGAACGGGACCGATATAGTGGCGTCAATGTTCTCGTCTGGAGCGGCATTATATTAGGAGCAGGTATGCCGCGGGTATTCATTCTGTAGCAAATTTATTATCGTTAAGAAAGACAGTTTGCTTTTCGAGCCAGTCCAACGGCGTAACGCCACATCGCTCTACTTGAAGCCAGTGTCCAAGGAGACAGCTACTTAGCATGAGATGTATACGTGTAAACGGCGTAATACTCAGCCAATGAAAGAATCCCATTTCCCACTTTCAGAGAAAGGGATGCTTCTTGGCGGCGGAGAAGCCGCCTCAGTCCGCGATGTAAAGTTACGTAGGGTAGTCCTGCTATAAGCCAAAACCGCCATTTTTCGCCAAATTCTCCGTTCCCCCTCCTCTGGCTCAGGAAACAATTGCTACCACTTTGGATTCGATGTCTCCTATTTTACCATCGAAAAAGCCTCCGATTTATGTACCCATATTTGTAATGAATGCCATGCAACAGTTTTACAATAAATCCAGTTAACCACATATCTCGAGATCATTCCAAGTCTGTTTGACCCTAGCCAGATTCTTACAGATGCCGACTGGAATCCTCAACCTCAGCCGACAGTAAGTAAGCTCTAGGACGGGTGCACAAGTTGGGATAAATGTCGCAGCTCGCTAGGCTAACACGAGGCAAGAAAACCCATGGGGTACTTTGACGGCTGCTGTTTATAAGGATGGGCGGCTTTTCATGTTGCTTATGGTCTTGATTCCATCAGTTGGATGATAATTCTCGGGCACATAGAGCTAGTCTGGTGGACGAGTGCCTGCAACATGAGGACATCACCCGTCTAGATTCCTCAGCTCAATCCCAGGACTTAAATCCAAATGAACATTCATGAGCTGTTCTAGGCCGAAGGATTGCAGCCTCAAAACCGCCACCATGGACCATTGTTTGACCTCCGTTGGTCGCTTGTGCAGCAATGGGATGCGTTACCACAAACCTTGCTGGACGTCCTAATCCATGAGATGGGGAGTCATTGTGCATCCTGCATTGCCATGCGAAGACATCACATCCTATGTTCTGTATACCACCTGCGCAAGGACACCATTAGCGGTAAGCACCTACCACAGTCCATGTCTGATTTTGCTGTATGCCTTGCATCGGTAGAACTGTGTCACTAGTCAAATTGTTTTCAGGGCCCCTTTTAGTGCACACCTTATCACTGTATGTTTTTTCCGTGGATCTCTAAGATCTCCTAACTTGTGGACATGTTTCCTGCGTATGGGTGTTTTTTGATGTACATCATTCACAAATGACTGTATTGTTATTTTCGTCTCTAGTGTCTAAGTTTTGTTGCTCAATATTGGAAATATATTCTTAATGATTCCGAGACTTCTGTGGCATCTATGTTTTACGTGGCTTCAGACAGATGTTTCTTTTTCAATATAAGTAAGGAATATGAGTGGTTTTCTTTCCATGGAACTGCGTATCTCATTAGTTGCAGGTAATTGTTTGGATTCCACTTTTCTTCATGAAGATTGGGCCACCCTCTTGTTGGTGTTTATACATACTTTGTTTCGCATACAGTTCATCCAGTGGTAATTGGACTTGTATAGTCATATTGCATTCCATTCCTGAACACACATAAAGATAGTTAATGGTGAACGTTATCGCAAGATGATACTGCAATTTCAGTAGCTTCATTTGGACGGCATGGATACTTTCAGCAGGAGGTCGCCACCTCTAATACGGCGACAGAGTCCACCCAATTTTCTCCGCAGAAATTTCATGGCCGACCCATCTCGCCCAACGGTTATCAGAACTGACCACCGACTTTTTGCGACCAACACGATGTGACAATTTCTCTATAGATTCGTAATTAAGAACGATATTTGAAATAAAAGTTCTTGAAAAAATTGAGCCAAAATTATGTGAAAATTTGGTTGAAAATTTCATCAAAGGAATACGCTACTGTCAAAATAGTCCTGGAGGACTATATTTCATACATAACCGTGATGTTTACCATATAAAATAATATAATAATTTTCTTAATTAATGAATAAATGAAACTTCATTTAAAAAATTTAATTCTCCGTTAATTTTGTGACAGCTTTTCATTGCACCATATTACAGTACACATAATGGCCGTATCCTCGTCAAAATTTAGTGAAGTAATAATATCACTGATATAAATACTAAAAAATGAGCATACTGAGTACTGTGCGATTCCAGCCGTTATTTGTTTAATTGCAAACAGATGTTTTTCAAGTGTCATGAAAAAAGAGTGGATTGATATGTAGTGTGGAACAATTTAGTATTAACATTAGCTGATCTGTGCCTAGAGTTTCCCAGTAGCTATACCTTATCATATTCCCTCCCGACTTCTAGACAATTTACTGCAGTAGATTTTCGAATGTTAAATCCTTGACGGGTCATTTTAACCATTGTTTAAACAAAATAACCATTCATAGAGTACGATTTGTAACCATCCACACAGTAAAAATTATTAGATTCTTCTATATACCGATCTATAATGTTATTTCTGACATAGATATCCTGTACTAAACGCTCCCTATATCTGAAAATTTAAAGAAAATATAGGTAAGTGTTATCCGATACGCTTTTCGTTTTGCCAACTGTGATACATCTATATATATATAAAGAAGATTGTATGTGCGTATGTTTGTTTGTGTGTTTGTTTGTTCTTTATACAAATCCACAGTTTTCATCCGATCTCGATGAAACTTTGCACACTTATCCTTTGAAACAAGGAGACAAATACTGTCTACATTTTGTTGAAACATTATTTGTATAAATAATGCATACTGTTTTATAATTTAGAAAAATTACTGAACGGCGATAGACAGACGCGTTGGATGTGGAAGTCTCTGTACAGTTTTTCCCTTTAGCGGTCAGGTAGCTCAGTGGTTAAAGTATTTTGTTCATATCGCATGTGACAGTTGAGATGAATTAGTGTCTTAGTAAGGAGATCCTTCAGGATTGTCTGACTGCCAGTATGTGCCAGTTCATTTTGCGTTAGCCAGGGTGCACCACGAGGAGGAGAACTAGCTGCCGAGTACTGTGCCACGGTCTGGCTGAATAGCCCGCACGTGAGAAAAGTGGATACTCAACTTAATAACGCTATGCGTATGATTGCAGGCGTGATCAAGACAACTCCCACAAGATGGCTCTCGATACTGAGCCACATACCACCACCTAACCTGCGACGGGTAAATGCTTTTACACGTGAGTACAAGAGAACAAAGGACAACAGAAACTTACCGATCCACCAAGATATTAAGGATGCCAACATCAACAGGCTTCGCTCTAGAAAACCGCCAATGAAATCGGCAAGGGATGCTATTCGTGAAGATTTTAACATCACCAAAGTTTGGATTTAGTAGTGGACTGTACACCAAAACAGCAGCTTACCTTGAATTACACAAAAGCCACCAGGTTTTGATTTACTTCGTAAAACTTGGTCCACACTCAACAGAATCAGAACTCGGCATGCCAGATGCGTACACTCTCTATACCAGTGGGGCAAGCAACCATCCCCCTTATGCGAATGAGGAGAGATACAGACTGACTATTGGTAATATTATTGAAGAATGTCCTGTAAGATCTTACAGTGGTGATCCTGTGGACTTCCTGCTGGCAACTCAAGAATCGATAAACTATATTATTAAACTAGATATAAGTATTTAATCTTGTAAAGTTGCAGTGTATATATTTTATCAATGTTCTTAAAAGTGTCTGAATTGCCATACGATAAATAAATAGTGGTTAAAGTGCTTGCTTACTAATGTTTGGGTCGTAGTCACCGGTTAAAATCTTCTTGGGCCTAAGATTTAATTTTTTTATCGTAAGAGTCACGCATGGGCCGTCGGTTATTCAGATTGAATGTTAAACTGAAGAAATCGCAAAGTTAGGGGTGCAATTCGAGGCAAATCGTAGGTAGTCTTGCAATACTGTAGGTGTACAGTTTTTTACGTTATATTGATCCCTCAGGGGTGATTCACAGTCAGTGCGTATGTAATCAGCAGTAATAATACTATAAAAGCGGAAGTAAGTCTCTTTCTTTTGTTACGTTTTGACGACTGAATGCCCATACCGATATTGACGGAATTTGACAAGAAAATCTGTAGGAAGGGCACCGAACATTTTTTTTTACTGGTATGATTAACAGTTGTAGTCACGAAATTATGAGAACTTATCGAATGGTGACAGAGAGACGGATGTGTGTGTTAGTCTGTAATGTTACGTCGCTTGCTCATGCTGTGATTCACACGCATTATGTTAGTGTATAATTTGTTAATAAATTTCGTTTAGAGAAAAAACGTGTTATTTAGTGCAAATGTCGATTTTCTCTGTCCTATCACTTTGTGTCTGCTTTAATGTTTCTGGCACCAGTTTATTTTGTCTTCTTTTTTGACATGCCTTGCGGGCGTAAACTGGCCTTAGTTGCAGCTCTAGCAGAACACGAGCAGCTAAAGTTATTAGTTCGAACGAATCGGATGCTCATGCTGATGAAAGAAGAAAAGACCAAGCTGAAATAAACCTGCCCATAATTAACATCCCCCCCCCCCACATCCCCTCGCCTTCGTTTGTTTTTCTGTTTTTAATTATGTTGGAAATTGATTCTCTTCAAGAGACAGGTTCGATGGTAGAATAATATAGTGATGGCTTTCCTGCCATATTATGCCGACTCGGTGTTGTTTCTGACCAATCCTTCGTTAGCAACATCTTTCTATACTCAATTCTGGGAAAGAAATTCTTAATCCACGCGTACGAAGTCGCGGGTATCATCTAGTATTTTATAAAAACTACTCATAATCAATGTACAAAGTAAACTTCAAATAAATTATATTACTATTATCGCATCTTTACACCGCAAAGCTAAACTGCTTTTAGTACAGCTCTTCCAACTGCCGAAGATCAGAAAAAATTAACACAAGAAACAATGGATAAAAGAACCAACTCCGAAAATTGCTTTAGGAAATTAATATTAAGAAACATTGAAGACTTGATTACATTACTTGATGTTCCACACTTCCAGAATTTTCATTCTCATATGGATCCAAGCGATCTAAATCGTTCATATTTACATTTCCTCCTGAAACTTATTCAACCACTTGAACACAACTGCAAAGATAATGCACTGCGCAGTAGGCGGTGTGATCAGGCGACTATCGAAGATTGAGTCATCTATTACACAAAAAAATATACACTCTTCAGCTTGTTATCTTGGTTGGCCGGGGTTGAACCGCGGTTCAACCCCGGCCAACGAAGATAACACCGACAACGACCGCGGAAGTCTGCGCACCCACTTTTCAGCTTATTTGTTTTGTAATCTAGAATAGTGATTCTTATTTTTTTAAATAAAAAAGCTAATCTGTTACAGTTTGCATGAACATATAATAACTCTTATATATTTCCACAATGCAAAAATAAGTGCATTAAATGTTTGAGCAACACTTTTATTGCCAAAATATTCAATATTGTAGTTTCCAACACTAATAAGCTGAAATATGTTTCGCTTTTTGTTAGATAAATTAGTCTCAATTTTGGATAGTTGCCTTACTATACCACCTGAAGCGTCTTTGTAGTTGTATTTGAAGGGATAAATAAGTTGCAGGAGGAATTTTAGCGATGAGCCATTCAGATCTGTCGAATACATATGGGCATGGTAGAACCCTGAATGAGACTTATTGAATGATAACTGCACATTCTGCAGTTCAGGAAGTAAAATCCTGTGAAACTAAAGTCCCAGAAAAATTGTCAGAAATTATATGCATTTGAAGAGATTCAATATTAAGAGCCTTCAGAAATGTCTTCTCGCGTGGAGAAACAGGACTGTCGAGAACATAAGTAGAATTTAAAGGACCATCCCTCATCAAACGTCCATGGCGTCAGTCATACGTTTCCAGAATTTCGAATGCAGAAGCACATGTATTATTCATAGTTCCACAGTAGCGTTGATAACTTCGCTTTAACAATGCATCGTAATTTTTCTGCATGTAATAACAAAGTTGTGCACAAAGGCTTAGCCGCAAAACTCTGTAGCGTCAGCTGAGGTCTATTTCATTTTGATGAAGAAGCAAGAAAGGCTAACATAAATGCTCCATACTTTTATCAAATGGGAGGAAGGAATATTGAGGTATGACGAAGTTTGAGGAAACTTATATTTTTGTAATTAGTAGGCTAGCGTTCATTCAGATTATACCTGGTAAGAAAGATTACTAGCAGTTTTTTATGCTTAAAAGTAACTAAGACAAGAAAAATGACTATTTATAACAATTTCTAAGCATTGCTGTTAGATGTATCAATGAGCGACCCAATGAGATTAAAATGTTTATATTAAAATCTGAATTTAGTTTCCATTGAGATGGCATATTTCATACAGCCCCACCAGCCAGTCTTTGCAGTTCTTTTGCATCCTCACTTTTCTTTTTTGGTTCATCCTAGTCTCTTCGTTCAGCCTTGAGGTAGTCTTTCTTTTATCCTGCTTTTGCAAACATCTTAACATCTGTAAGTACGATTCCCTTCGGTAGTCACATAGACATTATATTCTTCACCATGTTATATCGTTCCTTAAGTATTCAGCCCTTTGTAGTTTCATCTTCTCCGTTGTTCTATTTTCCTCGTCATTTATAAATTTTCAACGTACCTTGTTGTCAAACAATATTACTTTATTTTCTGCAATTCTGCTCATATGGAATATGGAATTTTGACTTACCTAGAGTCTTATTTCGGTGTTTATTGCAACATCATACTGTACGATATATAAAAGAACAACGGTTGGCTAAAGTTATTTTGAAACATTTACTCCTTAAAAGACATTGTCTTCCACACAGATGTATTCTCCGTTAATTCGGTGTTTTTTACCTGCTAAAGAATTCTAAAGTGCCAAACGTCATTGGATAGGTAGCTGCAATTACTGTATCAAGATGACGGTAGCACAGCGAAATAAACGTATAAATATTCCGTGCAGTGTCGAAACTATCATTTACACTTCCATGATCCCATGAGTCCTGTGAAAGATTTTCTGATGTGATTGTGGTCGCAGGAACAGAATTAACAGGCTTCGAACGCGGAATGGTAGCTGGCTTTAAACTCATAGGGCATTACATTTCTGAAATTGTTCGTGAATTCAACATTCCTTAATTCACAGTGCAAAAGCGTGCCGTGAATAATTAATTTTCGGCATTACTTTCCGCCATGGAGTACTCAGTGTAAAGCACATCTACTTAATGACCGAGGCCAGCGACGTCTGCTTCGACGTGTCAGTGTTGACAGACAGGCAACACTGCTCAAAGAACAGCCAAACTCGATGTAGAACGTACGACAAAGTGCGCGTGTGGACAATGAAGCAAAATTGACATTGATGGTATATGGCAGCAGAAGACCGACGTGAATGTGTCTGCTTACAAAACGCCTTCGAACATATCGTTTGGAACTTAGATGGTTGGAGAAAGGTTGCGTGGTCAGATGAGTCACGATTCCTGTTGATAAGAGGTGATGGTAGATTTCGAATGTGGCGCAGACCCCAAGAGGCCATGGTCTCAGCTTATCAGAAAGGCACTGTGCAAGCTGGTGGTGCATCCATCCTGGCAGGGACTGTGTTTAAATGGGATAAAATAGGACCTCTGGTCAAATTGAACCTGACATCGACTGGAAATGGTTATGTTGAGATACCTGAAAATCACTATGCAAGCTGGTGGTTCATCCATCCTGGCATGGACTGTGTTTAGATGTGATGAATTAGGACCTCTGGTCAAATTGAACCGGCCATTGACTGTAAATGCTTATGTTCAGCAACTAGAAGATCGTTTGAAACCATTCATGGCCTTCATGTTCTTAAACAACGATGGAGATTTCCAGAACAACATTGCGCATGTCACAGGACCGAAATTGTTCACTATAGATTTGAGGAACATTGTGGACAATTCCAACGAATGATTTGGCTATCTAGATCGCCGCCAGATATGAATAAACACGAAAGTTATCTTGGGTATAATCGAAAGGTCATTTTGTCTTCAATGTTCTGTACCGTCAACACTTTTGCAATTACGGACTGCTGTAGAAGTATCATGGCTGAATACTTCTTCAGAGGAGTTCCGGAAACCTTTTGGTTCAATGCTACCTCGGGCTACTGAACTTCGTCTAACAAAAGTGGGTCTCATAATATACTACGAGATATCCACTGACTTTTGGCACATCGGTGTAAATAGATTTTATAATCATGGATTATTTTTTTTTTTTTTTTAAGTTCCCGCATTCCATTCAGTGTAATGAAATGCTTATTAACTTTCATCTCTTTCGTCCCTTCTATTAAAGACAGCTGGGATGCATATTTAGCGTCCGGCTTTTTCACATCTTCTGAAGGAGTTCCTCCAACTGAAGGTTAAAGAATTCAATAAAAGTGATAATGAAACTGCTGTTAGACAATAAAAATAACGAATGTTAGGAGAAAAACCCATCACATACCACAGATGAAGGCAGGAGGACCAAGACGAACACAAAAACACGAATACATATTTCGGTAAATAGTCTTAGTCATGTCAGAGCAAGGGTATGAGATGTGTTCACATCATGTGGTAGGCTGCGTTAAGTACGCATCTGATCCCTGTGCCAAATGTCTGACTTCTAAAGTGACTAAGATTTTCTACCGAAATATTGCAGTGTGTGTTCACTTGTGTTCGCCCTGGCCCTCCTCCCTTCACCTGTGGTAAGGGATAGGTTTATTTTCCCTTTCATTCCTTATATTTAAAGGTTAAATAAAATAGAAAAATGATGGAAATATTTTATTGTTGTATTTGGTTCTTAGAAATAAAGGCTCCTGAGAAACTGCTGGAAATCTTTTTTTTTTTTTTTACTGTCAGTCTTCTGACTGGTTTGATGCAATCCTCCATCCTTTCCTATCCTGTGCTAACCTCTTCATTTCTACATACCCCTATACAGCCCACGTCCTCACTTATCTGCTTCATATATTCTAATCTCTGTCTTCCTCTACAGTTCTTAACTCCGACTGTTACCTCCACTAACAAATTAACCAATCCAGCATGTCTCAAAATATGACCTACCAGCCTGTCTCTTCTTTCTGTAAGCTTCTTCCACAAACTTCTTTTCTAATTTTCTTAAATATTTCCCATCAATGTTTGAAGTAAAATTTGATGTGATTCAAAATCATGAACTTAAAAATAAAGTCTTCTCTACCCCTGATGCACAAAGGTATAGAATAATGTAAATGTAAAAATTGTCGTTGCTATCACTAGTCGTTGGACCTGCATTTATTTATAAGGGCTTCACCGGAGAACTTGGTTTTATGATTTATAGCCATGTTAAAATCAAATGTCATTGAACAATGGAAACAACCAATATTTCATCACTAAAATATAGTTTTTGCATTGATTGTGTCTATTTTAGTCTTACATCAATTTGAGAGGGCATGTTTTATACTCGGCGGCTAAGGAATTTTCCTTATACAGGAGATAAAATTTTATAAAATGCACTGTAGACGATTAAAGTTTCTCTCGCCTGCAGAAAATATAATTTTGATATTTCAAGGTAACACGAAATTAGGTCTGAAAAAATATTACAGTCTGCAAGTTTTTACCTAATGATTTTCTGGCAAGCTGTTAACACTTTACGAACGCGATCGATGTCCTTAAAGGACCATGTAAAATAAACAGTCCTTGAAGGTTAGAAATAATCCTATTAGAAGTCATTTGTGTGTCTCAGCTTGTAAATAACAATTCCTGTTACTTCAATGAACACAGCCTAAAAGTATTAAAGATTTATTGGCTGTATAACACATATTCGTGTTTTGGTTCATGTCAAATCTATTAACAGGAATAGTAGTTATTAGTATTCATAAATGTTCATTAAAAATGTAACGAGATATGATTGAAAATTTATATTAAATTTATTTTCTAAATCATTTTGAGCTCATAATGGCGTCTTTATCAACAAATATGATAACGTAAATGCATTCATCTGCTATATTAACAACGCGTTTGTTGTGAAAATACCTGGTAAACCAAAAAACTTAGTTAAAACTTTTATAGAACTTGAATCACTTAACGGTTTGTGATTCATATTGTGGATGAAATTGACAAAACTATATGTTTTCATGATCTTTGGTGTAGGGTCTTTGACCTGTAACCATTATTAGGCATCTGATTAAATTTTTAAGTATTTGGAGATTTGTTCTGTAACATTGCTTTCTGAAAAAGTTTCCAATGTTCCATTACATGTCACAACTGATACTGTGCTGTTGAATCATTCGAAAAGTATAATTCTTTGGTTTTTAGTTCGTACGTAAAACTTACTACAAACAGCTTATATTCTAACAGTTCACTACGCACCCATTAACTTACATTTGTCTCACTCATTTTGCTACATAGAAATTAAAATTCTGGAACTTGGAAACCAATGTGTTATAGTTATAATAAGAGGAAACCAAATTTTCCACCTCCCCCCACCCCTCAGTAAAGTTTAATACAAATATGGGCAGAAAAACGTTGGTAGTTTGTTTTTTACTATTTTATGACGGAGAAAAATGCTTTCCTTATTTTGAACGAAATTTTCTAATTAGACTCTAGAATGGAAGCATATCACATTTATTCAATGTATAAATGTGTGATGAACAATGACTCTACACGTAATACTGTATAAAAAAACGTTCAGTTCACTGAAATTCGTTTGGCTGTTTATGAACTCGAGTATCGGAGCCAAAAATTCAAAACAAATAAATCAAATAACATAATGACCAGAGCTTCATTAACAATTAGATGATGTATCATCCATATGTGCACTTGTTTATCAGAAATATGCATGCATAATTGCCTTCATCGTCCATGATAGAGTGTGTTGTTTCAGAATAAGCAATGGCCTCAGCAAATTGGGGTATTATTAAAGTGTAACTGCCACACAAATTCATTTTTCGTTAGTTATTTGAAATTAAGTATAAATTTGTGAATTATTGCAGAAGTTCGCAAAGTTCCTTTACCGGTTTCATCAATAACAGGACCGGCACAAAAAATATTTTTGCTTGCTTGTGGCTTTTCGAATCGTCGAGATCGGGGATATTAGAGCCGAAAGAGAATGGTGGCAAGGAACGGGAAGTAATTCAGCTTTGGCCTTTTTAAGAAAACATCCCGGCTTTCACATGTAGTAATTTCGGGAAACCATAAACACAAATCAACATAGCCTGATGGGGATCTGAACCCACGTCCTTCCGAATGGCTCAGTTAATAACAACAGATGTTTTGTCCAAATTATACTTTGGTTATTTTCACTACTTTTTACAGCTGCAATGCACTAGTTACAAAATTTAGCTATTTTTTCAGGTTCTGTTCTAACCAACATAAAAAGCGTTTTTTGCTTATGGTTTTACGCCTCGTCAACAACGAGGTCATTAGAGGCGGGAAAGGACTGGGGCTAAGGAACAGGAAGGAATTCGACCATAGCATAATGAAGGGACCTTTCCGTTATTCGCCTGGAGTGATTTGAAGTTATCAACGAAAACCCAAATCTGGATGGGCGGACGGGGATTCTAACCACGTTCTCGAAAATGCAAGGCTAGAGCGTTACTACAAAACAAAATGAATCAACATTTGAGTAACCAAAATAGCCATTTTTATTACGATATTTCTTTTTTTATGGAGATCCATCAGATATTTAATAGTATTTGATGACTGTATTGATCAAATTAACAGCTGTTCCTAACATACCAAACTACACGCTATAGCAAAACTTGATACGCACGCGTAGGTTATTGCAACATCAATCTAAACTTTAGAACAATCTTACAATTTTTTTTTATTTTTTTTGCTGTCATCAGTCTTTCAACTGGTTTGATGCAATCCTCCATCCCTTCCTATCTTGTGCTAACCTCTTCATCTCTACATATCCCCTACAACCCACGTCCTCAATTACCTGCTTCACATATTCTAATCTCTGTCTTCCTACAGTTCTTACCTTCGACTGTTCCCTCAACCAGCAAATTAAGTTATCCAGTATGTCTCAAAATATGACCTACCAGCCTGTCTCTTCTTTCTGAAAGCTTCTTCCACAAACTTCTTTTCTCACCCATCATTTCCAAAACTTGTTCATTTCTTACTTTATCTGTCCACCTAATTTTCAGCATTCTTCTGTAGCACCACATTTCAAATGCTTCAATTTTCCTCCTTTCCGGTATTCCTAAGGTCCATGTTTCACTACCGTAAAGTGCTGTGCCCCACACATAAAGTTTTAATATGAAACTAAAAGGTTTCTCTTTTTCATGAAGGCTCTTTTTGCTAGTGCTATTCTGCTTTTAACATCATTCTTGCTTCGGCCATCGGTTGTAATTTTGCTTCCTAAGTAACAGAATTCACTTACTTCTTCAATTGCATCCGATCCTAATCTTATATTTAATCTACTAGTATTGGGATCATTTCTGCTACATTTCATCACTTTAGTGTTCCTTTGATTTATATTCAGTCAAAAATCTTCCTTCAGTATTTCATTCATGCCATTCTGTACTTTCTCAATGTCCTCAGCCCTTTCTGCTAACAAGACAATGTCATCAGCAAATCGAAGCATACTAATTTTTTCTCCCCTGAACACTTATGCCACATGGAAATTTTTCTTTTACTTTCTTTATTGCTTCCTCTGCATACAGCTTGAATATTAACGGGGATAGACTACAACCTTGTCTCACGCCCTTTTTAACTTATGCTTCACTACTTTTATTACAGCCACTTGTTTCTTATATAGTTTATAAAGTATTCTTCTATCTCGATACTTTAGTCCAGACTTTTTTTAAATTTTGAACATCTTGTCCCACCTAACATTATCAAAAGCTTTTGCTAAATCAACAAATGCCATAAAAGTATCTTTGTTTTCTCTTGATCCGCCCTTCAAGTATTAATCTTAAAGACAAAATTGCTTCCCATGTACCTCGATTTTTCCTAAACTCAAACTGATCTTCACCTACTATGTCTTCTACTATCCTTTTCGTTCGTCTTTATATTATTATGGTCAGTAATTTTGAAGCATGTGATGTTAGAATAATGGCGCGATAACTCTCACATTTGTCAACTTGTGCTTTCTTTAGGAGTGTGAAGATGGTATTATTATTAAAATCAGTTGGAATTTCTCCTGTTTCATAACTTTTTGGTATCAGTTTGAATAATCTATGAAATTCCTTCTTCTCCTAGGGATTTAAGAAGTTCTGCAGGGATCTCATCAATTCCAACAGCCTTTTTTGCTTTCAAGTCATTCAGAGCTCTATTAGATTCTGTCCTCAAAACAGGATGTCCTAAGTCATCAATGTTGACATCGCCTTCCTTTTCCATTACGCTATTGCTCAAGTCGTCCGCTTCATACATTTTCTCAATGTATTCCTTCCTTTGGTTAGCTTTATCGTATGAGCTTAAAAGAGGTTTCCAATCGGCAGCTTTAATGTTCACACCTCTTTTCTTCATTTCTCCAAAATTCTGTTTGATCTTTCTATATGCAACATCTACTTTTCCTGCGACCATTTCCTTTTCTACTTCTTCACACTTTTCTTTTAGCCATTTTTCTTTTGCTATTTTGCATTTCCTATTTATTTGATTTCTAAATTGCCTGTATTGCTCTCTTCTTGCTTCATCCTGAGCATTTTTGTACCTTCTCCTCTGATCCATCAGCTCCAAAAATTTCTTCTGTGATCCAAGGTTTTCGGGCAGCTTGTTCCCTAAAGCCTAATGTTTCTTTACCAGCTTTCGTTATTTCGGTCTTTATTGCATTCCATTCGTCCTCGGTTGAGCTCTTTTCACAGTTACTTTTTAGACCTAAGTCTACCATTTCTGAATTTTTTTTTTTTTTTTTTTTTTTTTTTTTTTTTTTTTTTTTTTTTTTTTTTTTGTGCTAGATTGTTTCAGTTTACTCACTTCCAGTCTGTTCTGCTTATGCTGCTTCCTTATTAGCTTGAATTTCAGCATGCACTTCATTACTATCAAATTATGGTCTGAGTCTATGTCTGCTCCTGGGTACGCTTTACAGTCTATAACTTGATTCCTGAATCTCTGTTTGACCATGATATAATCTAACTGATATCATCCTGTATCCCCAGGACGTTTCCAGGTGTATATTCTTCTTTCATGGTTTTTAAACAGTGTGTTTGCCACTACTAGCTTATATCTTTCACAAAATTCTAGCAACCTGCTTCCTCGCTCATTTCTTTTTCCCAGACCAAAATTTCCTACGGTATTCTCCTCATTTCCTTCTCCCACTATTGCATTCCAATCACCCATGATTGTTAGATTTTCCTCCCCTTTCACATATTGGATTAATTCTTTGATTTCAGTGTATATTTTTTCTATTTCTTCGTCATCTTCCCGTGACGTTGGCATATATACTTGTACTAATGTGATAGAGACGGGCTTAGTTTCTAAACTCATCAAAATAATCCTGTGACTAAACTGTTCATAATAACTCACCCGTTTCCCTACTTTCTTGTTCATTACAAATCCTACACCAGTGACTCCATTGACAGCTTGTGTGCTAATTATCCTGTGTTCACCAGACCAGAAATCCTGTGCGTCCTTCCATTTAATCTCGCTAATCCAAACAACATCTAACTTATGTCGTTCCATATCCCTTTTTAGGTTTTCTAATCTACCTGCCCTATTCAGACTTCTAAAATTCCACGCTCCGACTCGTAGAATGTTTCTATCAATTCTGATGACTCCTCCCTGAGCAGTCCCCACGCGGAGATCCGATTGGGGGACTATTTTACCTCCGGAATATTATACCCAGGATGTAACCATCATGATACATGTAACTTGAGAGAATTACATGTCCATATATATTACATATATTTCATATATTACATATATATGACATTAAAATCAGATATTTATGGCTAATATGATAAATACCAAATCTTTGCTAATATATACGTAAGTAGGTACATCACTCTCCCGCGTGTCAGAAAATACGTGATAAAGTTATCATATGAACACACATCACTACACTGGAGTTAAATAAAAATTAGTATGGTTTTAATACTTAATGTTATAGACCAATATTTGACATGAAACACGAGGAGAATTCTCAGAAAGGAAAACAACACAAAACAAAGCAAAAAATTATTGTGATTACATTTTACATCAACCAAGATCAACAGCTAATTTATATTGAAGACGACATGTTTTCTAAAAAAAAAAAAAAATAATTCAGTTTCATGAGTATCTTGCCTTCTAGCTCATCTTTTTACATGTTATTTCTCTTAAACCTACGTAAATGTGGGATGGCGATAATGTGGATAAGGAGCTGTATACTCCAATTTGCAAATGCAATTCCCAAGTGTGTTACTCTACTAGTTTTGATGTAAGGTAGCTGCCATTCGCCATGAATTTTCATTTAGATTTTCTGCCATCGCAGAAGAAGTTATCATTATACTGTGCAAAACTGATAGTATGCATAATATTAAATTTAACGAGTTCTCATTAAAATTTAGTTTGGTTGTAGGTTAACATCGGGGAGACCTATATAACACTACGAAATTTATGACGGCCAAAACTGTTGATGAATGAATTCGTCGAGTATTTTTAAACGACTATCACTGTAATGAAAATACTATGCTCCGAACAAAGCACCCACACATTAAGATTTTCAACGTACATTTGAACAAACTCGAAGTGCAGAAACAGTTGAACATATGAAACACTGGATATATATTAGTTTTGGTTCTGTTATAAAATTTCATGAATGTTTAATGTGTATTCTCTTGTGTACCTTTACTATAGTAAATAAGTAAACTCGCGATTCCTTACAACCTGATGACAGAACGTGAAATCTGATCCACGTAGCGTCAGATCGTGCCTCACGTGAACGGAGCAAAGCTTTTCCAAAAGTAAATGCCAGGTTAAGGATTTCCAAAAATTACGGTCCGGGATTCAAACCAATGTTCTTGGTCTTTCAAAGTGGTAACTAAAACACTTAGCCAGCTGACCAATTTTTAAATAAATAAATTTCACTAGGTTGATTCTGGGGTTATTAATGGACCGTAAAATTACGATGTAGCTAACAAAATAGGATGAAAATCTAATAACAAAGTGCCAACTGATTCTACACAAGACAATTTTTATCAAGTTCCTTCATTTTGATTTTTTTCAGATTTTTATGTCTTATGGCGGGAAAATTAAAGGATGGGAAGATATATTTTTAATAGTTTTGAGAGCTAACAATAAATACTACTAAATCAACATTGATTCCTTCATTTAATCTCTCTCAAATTATGCAACACTCGATGGGATAAGCGGAAAAACAATTTATCATTACCCTATTACCTGTATCTAGAAGTGACAAAAATATTTATGTAGTGTGTGTATTTACCTGCCGATTTGTTTCGCGGTCAGTAAAACACAATTTTGTGAAAATTCAAGCAATGAAAAGGCGGTGAATTATTATGATACGACATACTAACTAAGAAACAGTGATGATAAACATATAATTGTTCGATTCTACCGTTTTAGTTATAATAACCTAAAAAGTAGCAACAGTAAAATGGAAAGACCAAAAAATATAGCGCACGACGAGGATCAAATTTCATAAGCAGCTATTAATGATAACAACAAACCGTATGCTTATTTTCAGCATAGCAATATTAGACATGAGAGAGATCGTTAGTTTTGTCAAAATCCTAAACAATTTACAGTTTGATGGTAGAACTAAGCTGCATACGCAAATGCGATTTATTTCTTCACTAATTGTTACCCGCGACTTCCTACTCGTTGACTTAGAATTTCATTGCCAAAAGTGGATACAGGAAGCCGTTAGTAACTTAAGATTTGTACCAAACAACACCGAGTCGGCAAAATATGACAGGAAAGCCGCCAGTATATCATTCTACCGTCGAACCTGTCTCATGAAGAGAATCAATTTACAAAACGGAAAAAAACGAAGGTGTGGGGATATTAGGGAGGGGAGAGTTCAACTGAGGCCACCTTTACTTTAGCTTGGTCTTTTCTTCTTTCTTCACCATGAACATCCGATTCTTGAGTTCTAATAACTTTAGCGCCGCTCGTGCTCTTCCAGATCTACATCTTAGGCCAGGTTTACGCCCGCAAGGCATGTCAGAAAATAAACTGGCGCCAGAAACTTTTAGGCAGACACAAAGTAACAGTACAGTGCAAAGCAAATCGACATCTATACTAAATAATAAGTTTTGTTCCTAAACGAAATTTACTAACAAATCATATACTTACAGACTGCGCGAGAAGCACAGCTTGAGCAACCGACGTAACATTACAGACTAACACACGCATCCGTCTGTGTGTCACCATTCGATAAGTTCTAAAAACTTCGTGTCTATAAGTGCTTTCATCATACAGATAGATAGTATTTTCTTGTCAAATTCAATCAATATCGGAGTCATTAAAAGTAACAAAAAGACAGACTTTATTCCGCATTTATAATATTATTAGTGCAGATGACTCTCTCTCTCTCTCTCTCTCTCTCTCTCTCTCTTTCTCACACTGTGACAGCAACAACGGCTGAGTGATCAATATAGCGTCAAAAAGTGTATACCTACAGCATTGTTAGACCGCGTACGATTTGCCAAGCATTGCACCCCTAAATTTGTGATAGCTGCTGTTTAACATGGAATCCGAAAAACTGACCGAACAGGCGTGGCTGATACGATCAAAAACAATTCTTTAAAATCTTTGCTTTCATAGGGAATTCAACAGGAGACTACAGTCCAATACATTGGAAAACAAGCGCGTTAACCACTGCGCTACCAGCCCGCTTTAGAGTATGGCAGTACAGAGTGTTAGACATCCTAAGCGTCAGTCTATTTCCGTTTCGATAATTTTTCAAAATTACATGACAGTGTGTACTATTTATGCAGAAAAGGAATCCATGTCCATATTAATGCCAATTTGCATCTGGTTGTCAAATTGAATCACGATCGGATTAGACGTTTAGCCCAAGAAACGTAACAAACAGACAGAGTTACTTTCACATTTATAATATTAGTATAGATTAGAAGTTTGCTAATATACACGTTAGAACCGGGAAATGATAGGGGCAAGGAACAGGAATAAGACTGGCCGTGACCATTTGTAATAAAACAGCGAGAACATCGATATTTGAGAGGTGAGATATAGCAAGTGCGAAATGGAATATCGCGTTGTTTTTTTTGGGGGGGGGGGGGACGGTAGCGGGAAGATGGTGAGTGTTGTGGTAAATTAACGGGAGAGTGTGAAGAAGTTGCAATGTAAATCGTAATACACACACGTCGTGGGATATGTATAGAGATATTTAGTAAGGATACCGTGCGGGGAGTGTAGTTATGCAGTGTGTGAACGCTGACTGTTGACTTATTACGTTATTATATCTACTCGAGTGTGGAACAGAGTTGTAAGTTTGTACTAAAGTAGTGACTCAGTGTTACCACTATACTACCGAACTTGTGTATTCGGAGAAGAGTCTATAAACTAAACTTTGTCTGGTGGCTTGCGATTGGCGGGAAGTGTTTACGGGCAATAAAACATTGTGAGCTTTGACGAACTACACGAGTGCAATAACCTTTCCTTTAGCAGCAACCACCTGACTAACTAAATCAATTAAACGCATAGTAGCTGAAACGGCTACAACCATAACTTAAGAACTGTACTTTCAAAATAACCACAACTTCTTATTTAGGCATCACACATTCCAAGGAAAAGTCCCTGTATTCGCCTGGATTAATCGCGGAAAAATTTAGAGGACCAAAATCTGGTTGACTGGACGGGTGATGGAACTCGCGTCCTTACAAATGCCAGACCCGTCATGAATTCGACCTTAATAATTAGCAGAAGCCTTATTCACTAAAGTAACAGAAACCAAATTAAATTGACTTTAAATAAAAACGCATTAAATGCGTTCAAATGTAAATTAGTATTTGAATTTAATGGACGGTAAAAAGTAGTTGTATCCTTTGATACTTTTCGTCTTGTCGACGATAGATTCACTAGTGCCAGAAGAGGTTTGTGAGGAATGAACAACCTGCATGACAAAAACATGCCGGCATGCGCTTGGAGTATTTTGGAAAACCAATGAAAACCGAAATTGGGTTTGCCGAAAAGGGAATGGAATTGGGTTTCTCCTGTATGCCGGGGCTCTGAGCGAATAAGTTTAAGTTTAAGTGCAGCCAAGAGCAAAACAACTACGAGGATTGCCGCAAAATTCCAGAAAAATATTTTTCTCCATGATAATGCCGAGTACGAAAGATTCAAACTATCTTATGGCAATGTTGGCCTGGAGAACGCGAAGGATTGTTTGGCCACCGATTGACAGGTTTTTTTCGCTACTTTTTTTTTTGATTCACCGTGCAATGCGCTTGTTGTCGTGATTACTTAACCTAACCCGGTAATTCTGCCAGGTATAGGGGACCTGCAGCTTAAAGTGAAATCCCAACTACGGAAGTCGGATTAAGGGCCTCTGGAAATCCCAGCGGAGACCAGTATTCGAAACAGGAAGCTTTCAATCTCCAGTCAGACGCCTCAACCAATGGGCCACCAAACTGCCAGTTAGAAAGAAATTTTAAGATATATACTTGGAATGTTATGATGTACGCTAACGTTTAGTGTATGATTTTTGACCAGTGTAGATAACTGCATTAGGTCAGAGATAAAAGAAAAACGTCAACTATTCGTTATAAAACAGTTTATTCCTTAACTAAATCACACACATATTCACTTTCGCATTCGTATGGCATCTGCAGTCATTGGTTGTAGTCTCCCAAATAATCTACCACGACCATGAAAAATTTTCTGTTTTCATATCTCACTGCTATATAAATGTCTTCACCTGCTCAAAAGCGTATCCCGCGCAATGGTTTCTTGAGTTTGATATGTGGTCTAAAATACAAGCAGAAAGGTCCGGTGAATAGGCTGGATGTTGGAGTACTTTCCGGCACCAAAGTCGAAAAGACTGTAACCAACGTTTGTTTTTTCCCCTCTATCCTCTTCAATCCCGAGCTCATAATAAAAGTGCAAGAGAACTACTATTGTGTTATTTACTTTGTGTTAATGCTAGATAACAATGAATGACCATAAACAAATTTAAACAATAATTTATTTTTTTTATAGATGGTATATATATGATACCTCGGGAGTCAAGCAGGAAAATTATACACACAACTTTACTGCTTCATGTTACTTTATTTCATTGAAAAAATATATTTTTTTACTTTTATTTCGACGAGCCATGTTGTACAGCTGCAGGATCCCAAGTTTTCAATCAGGGCTACCAAAAGCAGAAGATCGAACATATGAGCTGTGAGAAGCGCGATGTATATTGTAGATGATACGATAGGCAGAATAGGTTCAGCTGTGCAGTGGCCCAAGAAAAAAATAATTCCTGGAAGTATCATATATGATACCTCGGGGCTGAAGAGGCTATTCTGACACAGGTATTTCCAAATTCACGCATTAAACCTTGCCATGATAATTGTGGTAACTCTAGATTTAAATATGAGTAACTTTATAGGTGGCATAAGTGGAGTAAAATTTTCAAAAGATGTCTGAGAAGGACTGTATTATGAACCAACATTATTTAAGTTGCTAGGTTCTGTTACTTTTTAAATAACTGATAAATTAACTTTGAGCGCGCGATGTATTTACCAAAAACACAGTGTTGTTGATACCTTCCAATTGAGTAAATAAATAATGCTTATGTTGACTATGTCAGTAATATCAAAAAAATTTCTTTAACAGTTCTACAATATTTAGACTCAGGAAGATACCACGCCGAAAATGCCATGCTTGTTTCCAGTGATCCTACATCTCGTTTGTCAGTTAAATATTATTCTTTCTCACACTCGTGAAAGAAGTAAAAAATGCATTTAGTTAAACATCAATCAAAGAATAGTGTCCCTTCTGCAAAACTGATTTATACTTTAAATGTTGCGCAAGCAACAATATCTTCAGATTCAGCGTTGATGGTAGTGTAATATCAGTCCGAGATGCCGAAGTCGGCAACTTTCATTCCCTCTTAGCAGTCTCGTGAAAGAGGCCTCACAGCTGCACGAAGTCAAAGGTCCGGTAATGGCTTCGCTTTGTCAAACAAAGATCTCCACATTTTGCAGAGGCATAGGAGCTTACATCCCGCATGCATTAGTGGCGTTTCCGCCCGGCATGCCTTCGATGCGATAAAAAAGGAGAGTTCCACCTTCTGCCTCAGGCAGGAAGAAAGTTTCGGGATGTGATTGCAGTTCAAGCGTTTACCCCCAGCTGAGGAGTGAGGCTTTTAATGCATTATTTAACAGTGAGGTTAAACCATCAGACGTAAATTCTGAATAACAAAAAATTGTTTCTCTTCAACTGTTCTATCAATTTCGACATTTATTCCAGCTTACATTTCAGAAAATTAATTCTTATTCTAATAAGGTTTAAGTTAATCCAAGTTTCCTTACCATGTTAGGGTGCTTCCATAAACTACGTGGCTCCGTCCTGGGGGGGGGGGATGGGTTCGCTGGAAAGCTACACTGAGCTACGTGGGAGGAGGGAGGGGAGGGGAGGTTTCCAAGCCAATCCAAGTAACTTCTTATTCTTATTATTTGTGACAGTTAAAATAAGGTACAAAACACACAACAGCTTGTGAATATTTAATTCTGTTATTTAACTATCTCAGTATGTAATTTACAATAGTCTGACAAGAGTAAACAGTATAACATATCTTCTGGAATCAGTAGGGAAAAAAAGCTACGTGTTAAGTGGGAGGGGGGGGGGTAGAGGCAAAAGCCACGGCGGACTACGTGGGTGGGGGGGGGGGGGGGGGAGAGGGAGTTCACAGGAGGCCAAAATGGAGCTACGTGGTTTTTGGACGCTCCCTTATCAATGTTTCATGTATAAACCATTTATAAAACTATGTATTTTTTTTTTCAAAGAGTTCTTAAACGTGATTGCCTTTATAGTAATTGCATTTGCGCGATTGTTGTGTATTACCGACATTTCTGTTAAATTCAGCCCACATGTTCAGGTGTATAATACGGTTACAGTGAGATGAATGTCGTACACAAAATCCAAACATGTTTATCCTTGGAAGAAAACAGTGTTACATATCATAAAGTACTTCCGATTAGCAACCAGTTCAAAACTTAGACTCATAAAACATGTAGTAGACTACACATTTTTTATTTATTTTTTGCTTTACGCCTTGTTGACGTCGAGGTCATTAGAGGCGGGAAAGGACAGGGTAATAGGAACGGGAAGGATTTTGGCGATGGTATTTCGTACTGACCTTTTCGGCATTCACAAGGAGTAATTTGGGGAAACCGTGGAAAAACCAAATCTGGATGGACGAAAGGGGATGCTAGCCCGCGTCCTACAGAATGCGAGGCCAGAGCATTACCGCTCTCCCACAAGGCTCGGTTTGAATGAATAAGCTGTTAATACATTGCTGCTATGTAATTACCTGCAAATTTTTAATCTTCTCAAATATGTTGCTTACATTTGTATACATCTCTAATGTCCTCACCATTAGTACAGAAACAAATTATGATACAGTTTGATAATCATCAATAAATAAATATTTTACGAGGCGGCACATACAGGTAAAAATTTATTTTTGTGAATCATGCTACGTTCACAGATAACGTATATTTTTGATCTGGCTGCTCTACTTGACATTAATTTTTATTATAAATGCATGAATAGAAATTATACCTGAAATTTTTCTACGTCTAGAGGCGTTTCTAAGAATTCACTCCGAAATACCAATGTAGATATCACACTTGAGACGTAGCGATGGTGGCGTGTAATATCACCGTATCAAACACAATTAACATCAGCTGCTGAAATGGGATAGCAGTCGAAGCATTCCCCATAAATAAAGTGGATTTGGAGAGTCGGTTACACAGGTATTCATTGCTGCAGTTAACTGGTTTTAGCTCTGCTAAATGAGTTACAGTGGCGGCTGAACTTGACCCAGTGACTGGTAATCCAACTACATGCCACAGCAGTTAAGCACTCAGCATTCACTCTGAGACTGTGATAGAATCAATCATCCAGTAACTAGCCTGCTATAAGACTATACCTCAAAGAATTTTTGAAAAACCTTTCAGTCATTGTGTTAAATACATTTATTGGAGCGAATGGGTAATCACTGGTAATTTATGCAGATGAAAGGACTAATACTTTCGACTAATCGGCTCAGATATGATTCTGTTTTGCTTGTGTTAGGACTGCCGCTTTTGACCTGCAGAAAATCAGGTAAAACAGAAGTCAGTAATTATGTGAATGTCTTCTCAAGTAAATTGCAAGAAAATGAAGATAAATCTCAACGGTGTCTTGAATATCTGGAAGCTGTGAATCATTTTCTTCGATTGCTGATAGTACTTTAAGTAAACAAAAACGGACCGGCCATTCGTAAAAAATATGCAGTGCAGTGTTGTGCTAGTTACTAGTGGAATAACAAGATGAAAAGTGATTCGCTACTCAGAAAGGAAGCAGAAATCACTGATGCTGAGAATGGAGCATAAACAAAAGCAATAGACCGAAAAATGTAAGTAGATTATAATTTATGTAATAAATACAATGTTCAAAATGCAAAAACATAACCAAATTGTAATATGTATACGCAGTTAATAGGAGAATCCGCTGAAGATGCTTATCATAAAGAAGTGAAATGCGTTCGGAAAGTAAACTAACAAACAGTCAATACCTTTAGTAGTATTTATTTATCAATAGTGTCATGAATAGTTTATAATACTGATACAAAAAAGTCAGACCATAAATGTAGTCGGTAAGATTTGTTGCAATAATGATATTGACATTTATCTCTCGAGCAATTCATTAGAAAATATTTAGTAGAATTGTGGAGGTTTCAAAGTTAGTTTAATATATATAATACTAACCAAACCTGTGGTATAGGTCTTTGCTGTACCTTGACGGTATCCTGCTCCTAACACGGTATTTGGCTGACAGGGTAGGAGAAGATATAGTTACCTGGTTGTGCGCTGAGGTCTTGGGTTAAATTCCAAACAAGTCCGCATGGAGTACGGAGTGAGGGCAACGACACTGTTGATAGTGATTTTTCCGTCGGCAGGTAACGTTATTTTACGGCTCCTTGCTGTTTTTTTTTTTTCCTCCACAACGAAAAACAATCTCCTTGAACACACAAATCAGTCATTCGCATAAACAGTTACGTAGTCTTCCATCGCTGGCAAAACCTCCCCAGTTAAAATTGCCTAGATAGTAGCTGACGTTTTAGATATCATGTATGACGATTCGCATATACAGACGAGAACCCTAGAGACAAGTAATAACAAATTCATACCATTTTTCCTTGTAAGCGATTTTAAGTTATAATAATAATTCCGAATTTACTTAAAACAAAAACTAGTATAAACTGAGTGGGAAATATAGTAATGGTGGTCTACTGAGTGATAAAAATCAGAAACTGGTCATATTTTATTAATTTAACTTGTCGTAAAGATTAATATATGGAGTAAAATCTATTCGGCGTAGGTAAAACTCACAATTCAAAATCTCCCAATTGGTGAGTTATTTCGCTCTATCGGCGTGAGTCGGCAGCTAGCCGTAATGCAAAGCCTGCCATCGGCGTTGAATATTAATATGTTGGAGATGTTGCCTGGCAAACATCCTGCTGGTTTTGCGATAGCCACACGGTAAAGCTTTAAGTGCTTGACCACAAATTGCTTTTCGTACCCATGATTTACATAAGATTTCATATTATGATGCATCTGGGCTTCATCAGAATTCCACATTTCTTCTGCCATGTATGAAATTCACCACCCCCAAAATTTTCCGCTCAAATTAATTTCTTTATCTACAATTCATCTAATCGACAGAATTATATCTGGCCCAAAATGTAACCCACAATCATTCTTTTCCTCTTGTAAGGTTCCTACACAAATTTTTTCCTTCCCCTTTTTTCAAACTCAAAGTTTTTCTTGCTGTACCATGTTTGCTTCCACGACTTGAATATCAATGGTGGTTAGAAATCACCCTTCACTCACTCAATATTTAACTACTTCTAATTCACCCACCTAATTCTTATATTGGTTATAAATTATTCTTCTGTGATGGTATTTTTGGCTTTACCTCTTTAATAAATTAGCCATATTCTCCCACTTGATGTATCTAAAGAGTTTAAAACTTTTGTTCTTGTTTCCATTCATTATGTACTTAAATATTTAAAACAGAGACCGAGCGTGGTGGTGTAATGGTTAGCGTTCTAGCCTCGCATTCGGGAGGACACCGTTTCGAATCCCCGTCCGGGCATCCAGATTTGGGTTTTCCCAAATCACTCCAGGAAAATGCCGGGATACTTCCTTCAAAAGGCCATGGCTGAATTCCTTCCCATTCCTTGCCCCCCCCCCCCAATCCTTTCCCGTCTCCAAAGACCTCGCAGTTAAGAGACGTTAAACAGTTAAAAAAAAAAAAAAAAAACAGAGGATGCTCATAGCAGCGATCGTCTTGTATGAGCAAACTTAAAATGAAGCAGATTGATGAAAGACAACACACAGAAATTTTCCTTCAGAAAGATTGCCTTACAGCAAACAATGAAAAGATTTTCGATTTTACTTTAATATTTACACTTTTATGGTACGCTGATACTGAATAATATAAATTACATGGTTAAAGGAAATTCGAAACCGCATAATGTATTTTCCTCAAACACATAAAAACGGAATCTGATACACATTTATAAAAAAAAAAAAAAACAAGAAAATTTATTGAAAAGACCAAAATAGACTTTATTAGTGAATTAATAGTTTAAATATGTGCACAAAGGATAAGTAAATAATTTAGAAGAAAGAGATAAATATTGAAAACTAAAGCTTAATATGAAATACTAACAACATCGCAAATATACTGTGCGAATTATGGAGTAGTTACGAAAAATGTCAGTGTTTAAATATGTCTACAACTGACAATATTCATCTAAGATAAAGTAGATAAAATAAATTAACATAGAAAAAATGTTAATCAACTGTCTATCTAAAAGATTTTCGAACAGAATCATTATTTGCTATTATTTGTGTTTGTAAATACCAATATGTCCAAAACATCAGTATCGCTAGTGGTCTATAACATGTGTCACATCGTAGTTTTGTTTGTGAACGGAATGTCATCTGCTGTGCAAATTAAGAACCAGTCTATCCTACACGTTTGAGGGAATGTAACTAATAACCACCTCTCTAAATGGTTCTATTCACAGACCAAACACATTGGGTGAGCAGTAAAGCTCGGTCCTGGTATTCGGGAGAACGAGGGTTCAAATCTTTTTCCGGTCATCCAGGTTTTGGTTTTTCATTGTTTTCCGAAATCACTCCAGGTGGATGATTTCAAAAGGCCATAGCCGAATTCCATCCGGTTTCTTGTCCTCACTTCTCTCCCATCTCTATTATCACGAGGTCGAGTAAGTGCAAAGCCTAAAGGAAAAAAAATGTATTCATCAAGCATCTGGCATTTGGTAACACCCATTCTCAATCTTCAGTCTTACTAACGAGACTGTGGTTTTTCGCAGTACCCTGGAATCAGTGTCGGAAAATGTCGATGTTGCTCATACCTTTCGTTTACAACAATCTTATCCCAACACCGAAAAAAAGGGCATTGGCATATCACTACTTACGCAATTATGGTTCCGTACTTCAATATCAACAGATATCTCATATGTGGTAGGTGAGACGGCAATCACTTGGCACAAAAATCAATTTGTTGTCTATTCTCAAGGTAAGAAGTGGACTGCGCGACACAGCTCTCTAAAGCTGCACCACATTACCACTCGCGAATCTGGTGCAGCTGTTTGGTTCCAATAAAAAAATTTATAGGTGAACTAGGACGAAATGCACTCTGAATATTAACTTGGCGAAAAGTAACCTGAAATAAATTTTTCTATATTATGGCTTTACGCCTCGTTGACGTAGAGGTAATTAGAGGCGGGAAAGGAGTGGAGAATAGGAAAGGGAAGGAATTCGGACATCGCCTTTCTAAAGGAAGCATTCCGACATTCGCTTGGAGTTATTTGGGGGAAACCATTGATGCTCGGATGGGGATTCGAACCCACGTCCTCCCAAATGCGAGGCCAAAGCGTTACTGCTTACCCACAACGCTTGGTCCTGAAAATAAATACCTACTTTAGCTTCTCTTGCTCGCAGATTAAAAATTACATGAGATGCAAGTAATTGTTTGCGTTTGTCGTTTAAATGCTGGATGAGGGCGAAACCAAGTTACTATGTAACAGTGTTATTGAGGTAGACCTGGTAAATTTTACATAGCTTTAAATTCGAGGTTCGACTTTAGGTAAATAAAACACGTAGCTTGTGAATTTTTGAAGTATGAAACTTATTCCGTCTGAGATCTGGAAGCTTGTGACAGACAGCCAAGCGACAGTAATCTGTCTCCCTGTGCCTTTGGGAACGAATCGCTAAAAAGGGAACAAATTCCATTCATAAATACCTGTAGGTACACAGCTCAGCTACAGGAATTGGTCAAAATAATATGAACACCATGCGATAGAGTACATGTTGTTGCATGTTGGCACCACTGCTTCCGCATGTACGGCGTAGTTGACGTAGGAGGTCTTGTAGATTAGGTACCAGTGTGTTATACGCTTTGTTCTGCGACGGTTATAACAAGCGATCGGTGAAATGCGTTATCTCTCAGACTTCGAAAGAGAGCAATCGTTGGAGCTCGGTTAGCGGGAGCGTCTGTGACGAAAACAGCTGAACTGTTTAACGTCTCACGAGCGACAGTATCAACCGTAATGAAAGCATACACAAAAAATGGTAAAACATCTTCGGCGAAGAGGAATAGTGGACGAAAACCAAAGTTAACCGACAGAGACCGACGAACATTAAAAAGAATTGTGGCCAGACAACACAAATCTACCTCATCAAAAGTGACAGCAGAACTCAACACACATCTGAGTAATACTGTTTCGACAAAAACAGTACGGCCGGAGATCCACAAAGCTGACATTCATGGAAGGGCTGCAATTTCAAAACCCATTATAACGGCAACCAACGCTAAGCTGCGAAACAAGTGGTGTCACGATCATAAAAACTGGACACTTGATGATTGAAAGAATGTGGTATGGTCCAATGAATCATCGATCACATTGTTTATGTGTGGAGAACCCCAAAAGAAGCCTATAATCGGGATTCCTTCGTCCTACAGATAAGCATGAAGGAGGTTCCGATATGATTTGGGCGGCTATATCGTGGTATTCAGCTGGTCCTCTCATTCACATGACTGGCCGGATGACTGAGAATGAATATCTCGACATCCTCAATGATGAAGTTCTTACTATGACTAGCAAACACTGCAATCTTCCAAGATGATAATGCGCCCATACATAGAGCCAAAAATATACTGTCCTGGTTCGAGAAGTATCAGAATATGATCAAACATCCTCCCTGAACAGCCCAATCGTCAGACCTCAACATAAATGAACCGCTGTGGGGAGTTTTAGAGCAGAGTATTAGGAGCAGATTTCCACCTCCAACATCATTGAAGCAATTGGTGGGTGCTATCGTACGAGAATGGGACAAAATTACGTTGGAAACTATTTAGACACTCTGCAAATCTATTCAGTGATGAATTGCAGTTGATCTACAAGCAACAGGTGGCTCAACACCCTATTATTAAGCCAATAGTATGTAAATGTCAGGTGTTCATATTACTTTGTCCAATCCCTGTAACAGCAGTAAGTTTGGATAGGATAATTTTAATTGTCGTGTACCATTATTTTATTCTGAAATTCAAATTCGAGTCGTCATATGTTTGTATTGCGTTGGTCTGATGGAATCAGCTTTCTCCATTCAGTATTGGTTGCAGGTAGCAGGATTTCCTTAAGCGATCAGATCTGGCTCCAATTTCTTTTATTTGGTACTTTCGGCCGTTTCGCATTAATGCTTCTGGCAATTGAATATTTTTGCAATTCTCGCGGAATAATTGTGTCATTAATTTCTTAAAAACCTTCTCTAGAGAAAAACATCTTCGGTATTCCAGATCCTGGAACAATTATCTTACGTTTCTTATCCTATCGTATTTTTTAGAAAGAAAATGCACGACTTCTTTTTACATCTTAAATAGAGCCTTTATCAACTCTTTCTGGAGATAATCCCACACAGCATAACAATACTCCCAGTGAGGCCTTTTATATTATTCATTTAACTTCCGGTTTAGTTATTTTTATTTGGTTATCTTTTACCATCATTTTCACAAATACTTCCGATCCACGACAAGCTATGGCAGAAGATCGTACATTCCACTGAGTCCGTAGTAGTCTCAAACGATATTTTTATAAAATTTAATTCTAAATAACACTGTTTTTTTTTCATAAACGACTCCACTATCCGATTTATTACGTTACAAAAATGAATGATTAGTAAATGTTATAAAAATAATTTGTCCACCCGACAGTGGGCCGCACTTTGGATCTGGGAGGTTCAACGGGGTCGGGCAAGAGCCCATGCCCCCTAGTACCGGATAAACTGTTTTCGGCTTTTAGATGGTTTTTCTCAGCCATCAGGGGGAATACCGGTACGGTCCCAAATGTATTTCTCATAAGCTACCTGGTAATAGGTATAAAATGACTGGAGTCAGCAAGCGAATGTGGCAGAAAAATTATAGCTCAAAATTTGACTATGCTATGGATGAGTAAAACTCATGAAAGACAGCTGATCTCAAAATGTTAGGATAAGATAAAAATCAGTTGTCCCATTAGGCTCTGTAGAAGAACTTAGGAATTAGCTTGTATTGACGACAAAGATAACTGTAATTACCGCAGGTAGCATTCTGTTTTTCAAAAAATCTGCGTGTCAGCTACATATCTGTTTCGATATGCTGTTTGCGCTCTGCTCCTTCAGCTTCCTGGTGTAAGACTCTGTAATAAATGCATTTAGAAATAAAATTAAAATGTTTGTAACGGGGAAAGTGATAAGGTAACAATCCGAAAATCCTTATCTAAGACTGATGACCTGGCTTTCGGGGAAACGTGGTTTCCTCCGCTCGTCCGGATACTCAGATTTCGACATTTTTTTTTTTTTTATTTTTTTTTTACTTATGGCTTTACGCCTCATCGACGTCGAGGTCATTAAAGGTGGGATGGGACTGGGGACATTGAAAGGGAAGGAATTCGGCCATGGCCTTTTGAAGGAAGCATTCCGGCATTCACCTGGAGTGATTTGGGGAAGCCATGGAAAAACCAAATCTGGATGCCCGGACGGGGATTCGAGCCGGTGTCCTCATGAATGCGAGGCCAGAGCGTTAACCGCTCACCCACCCCGCTCGGTCAGATTTCGATGTTTTCCAGAAATCACTGCCGGTGAATGCAGCAATGGTTCCTTCAAAAGACTATGACGAAATTCCTTCACGTTCCTTGTCCCCAGTCCTCATCCGCCTCTAAATGACCTCGATGAGAAGTAAATTGCTATGAAGGAAGATAAAAACGCCTCTAAAACCATCAAGATAGTAGCTTCAAATCATTTTTGAATACATGAAATGAACCAGAATCTTGCAAAATAATGAAACCTGCCAATAATTCCAGGGTGTCATTGTTCCTGTTACAAGACAGTCATGGACAGAATCCCACCTGAGCATGGAACTTTATTGTACAGTTTTTAAGTTTTTTACGATTTTAACGGATTAAATATGCCCTCTGGGACGGATGCTTTCTTAGTATTTACTTGCCTCACAATTCCGTCACCGAGAGTGGTGGGTGAACGGTTAACGTTCAGGCCTCGCATCCGGGAGGATGCGGGTTCGAATCCCCGTCCGGGCATCCAGATTTGGGATTTCCATGGTTTCCCCAATCACATCAGGCGAATGCCGGGAAGCTTCCTTCAATAAAGCCATGGCCAAATTCCTTCCCGTTCCTTGTCCCCACTCCTATCCCTCCTAATGACCTTAGCCGTTGACGAGGCGTAAAGCAATAAAAAAAAAGCCTCGAACGTAACAAGTGAAATTGTTTTCTGCGAAGGCCGAAAACAGAGTCACTGAAAACATTTCCGATGGAGAACACTTTATGGACGTTTTTGTTTAAAAAATTTATTTTATTTTTGCCAACTCATATTGAATCTCCATAATTGGTGAGTGGTGTTGTCATACATTTACAAGTACCACTTGATATATTGATATAATACCAGATTTTTTTTTTTTTATATACAATGAGTTCTTCGACGAAAAATTTAACTCGAAATTCTTCGAAAACAGTACACATTGAAAAACAATATCAGCTCAGACCCGTACAATCCTAGTAAGACGATTTCGATTCTCAGTACTTTTTAATACATTTAATTAAAAAGTGGAGATAAAGTTCTAACTGACTGTTTCGTCAACGCCAAAGACTCAATTATTTTCTGAGTTAGTCATAACGTAACTTTGTCGTTGCTTTCGGAATCGGATACTGTTTGTAATCAACATGTATTGTACTTAATTTTGCTGATTCATCAACAGTTGGCACAAGACTAAATTAAATAGCGAAACAGTTTTGTTGAGACAGATTTTTATGAATTAACAGGAGTCTCAATGATATGCCTGACTTCTGAGAAACACTAGAAAATAAATAGATTACTAGCTAAAGCAAAAAGAATACAGTCATTACTTCACTGATAATTAGTTTCACTGGTTCGCCAACAGAATTTATTGACGAGGCAGAAGTGGGTGCAAAATCTTGTATTTAATATAGCAGTTAATATGCCAGTTATGACGGGATAAACTGGACTATGCATTTGGTGAGAACACATATTCACATTAACAGAATGGAAAATACAGTGAATATTATTTATATTTTGGACTTGAAATGAGCGTGCATGCCGAATCATCTGTGCTGTACCACAGATTTGTCCCTAACATTGTAATGAATGTATTCAAAAGCCCGTACAAGAACACGTGTATAGCACGTACCAGTTTTTGTTAAATTCTACCATTCGCCTAATCTATGTGTAAGAGGTGCGCATTGTTTTGTAACATTTGTTGGAAGACTGAATACACTAACGCATCGATCAGAGGTCCTTGACTAAAGTGTTGTGTTTATATAGGTCATTAAACTCTTTTGATGCGCCTAGTATGATAGTATGGCGACAGTATTTGCATGTTTGGTCATTAAAGAAATCTGAATCCGTGTCGAATTATAAGTTTTTCAACTCACTTAAATAGGCATACATATACAGGTGCGGGGTATTTCAAACATTGTCACTCTCGCCATTCAGGTATATGAGAGCATGGCAGATTGGACGACCCTCGACAGACAACCACAAGGGAGCTAAGTCTCGGTGGAATACGCGCTCCGAACAAACATCACGGGATTGGCCAAGCAGCGTCAACTACACATTTTTGGACTTCTTGCTGACAATGTGCTGAGATGTTTTTCTGACAAAGACCTCCAAAAACGTGTTTAACAAGGCTATGAGTGTATACGACCTCTGCGTTTCGTTACAACCAATAATATGGGTTCTTCAGTTTCAGTGTTCCTGATTCGATAAGCTGCTGGAGCCACCCATGACAAAATCTGCCAGACATTTCCTATAAAGGATCATTGAAAAGGTGACCGCATGACAAGTCCGAAACAGTGCACTATCTAGTCCAGAGCTAGACAGTAGACCCAAACTCGGAGTTCCACCAAAGTCGAACAGTTGAGCTGGTCTCTGCTAGCTTGATATATATGGCATCAAGTCGACTTCAGACGCCCGACTGGGAGCTGAGAGTTCTTCACAATAGCGGAGGGATATCCCTTTCTCCTCTGTAGGATCTCATTCAAGTGATATCTTGGCTATTTGAGCACACCGCCCGAGTAGGAGGAGAACCTGTTTTCTGGAACAAAAGATCTTAAGCCGGCCCCGGAAGAGACTCCACTCGTCCGCGTGACGTCACAGTTGGATGGCGGGAAATTCTAATGGACCAATGGCGGCCAAGGTCGTATGACGTCACACGTTAGTTCCTCAACCAGCCGCACAGATGGCGACACCGGGTGGGCTTGCGCATATGTTAGTTCACCGATCGGCCGCACAGATGGCACCATCTCCCAAGGGCTTAATATCTTTGGGCGCAGATATTCCACACCGCCCACCCAAGCCCTGAGGCAATGGCTATTTCTGTTCTGGAATGCGCGCGTTGTGAAATGTGTACACTGTTTCAACACACCTACGGAAATACCCATTCGACTGTTTGCTTTTCCATTAAGCGTTGCGAAATGTGTACTCTACCAGTTGTGCAAGCGGTATCTCTTGTGTAAGCGCGGAGTGAAATGCTCCATGCGACGCTATAAAAGGAGCGCCCGTGGCCAGCTCTGGCTCTGTACCGTTGCGAACCTTGCCGTGTGCGCTTCTAGCAGTTACCGCAGTGTGTGTTTCTCGCAGTGTTCAACACAATGTCTCAGTCTTATGAAGGTAATAAGTTATAATTATTATTATTATTATATGTGTGTGTTTGTGTGTATGTATCAGTGATACTAAAGATGAATTTTCTTTTACAGAGCTCCCAGTTCTATCTGCTGCTGATGTGGAAGAGTACCTCGCAAACAGTAAGCTAATTTCCTTATTGTTAGTAGTATTAGTTTAAATTATTATTATTATTAAGACTAATTTTTCTTTTTCCCTGTTTCAGATCTACAACAGATCTCACCGCTGTTTAGCGATGATTTAGATAATGGTAAGTTTTTGCATCT